>JAPEBW010000925.1:0-34918 GCA_027405785.1 Ophiocordyceps robertsii
CGGGCCCGTTGGACCTTGATTGGCGGGCCTCGTCGGCCAGGTGCGCTGCGCACACAGAGCAGCGACTGCAGAGCTCCAGCTCCTCTCGGGCGAGCCGGACGCTGTTGTTTTTCCCTCACCGGGCGCCCCTCCAACGCCACCACTGCTGTACTGTACCTTGGTGGCAGGTAAGGTACGAATATAGTAGATAGGTAGGTATAGTAGATACTCTGTCCTTGCACATATGTAGGTACCTACCTACCTACCAAACCAGGTGCCGATAATCTTTGCAGTCTATTTCGGCCCCCCTGGTAGGTCGCCTTACATACTCGTGCAGGGGGCCTGCTGGAGGGGTGTGGAGACGGGGGGGTCGCGCACTGTCCGCGTGCGCATTCGAGAGCTTGGCATGTGCCCTCTCAGAAGTATC
The DNA here is from genome assembly GCA_027405785.1 of Ophiocordyceps robertsii. NCBI lineage: Eukaryota > Fungi > Ascomycota > Sordariomycetes > Hypocreales > Ophiocordycipitaceae > Ophiocordyceps > Ophiocordyceps robertsii. Next base: position 407 of record JAPEBW010000925.1, read on the forward strand.
TTCCCCCCACTTTACTAGTCCATCCGCATGTGGGTTATGTGTATGTAATTTCTAAGTCTCGCTCTCGGGTTATATAAAGAGGGGAACGGCTTTAAATAGCTATCCCCGGAAAAAAGCTTTCTCGAGGGGCTTGTATAAGCCCTTATTATATCCCTACTAATAAAATAAAAAAACTGCTTTAGTTAAGTTTATTAAATTAGTTTATTTATTTACTTTTTAATAAGCTTTTTTATAACTATTTTTATATAGTTTATTATTAATCTTAATTAAAACTTAATCTTAGTAATCCCTCTTAATACTTTCTCTATCGCTTAGTAGCTTAAGCGAGTTTTTCGATTAAAACTTTAAATCTTTAAGTTAAAAGCTTTAACGTAGTTTAATTAGTATTTTAACTTCGTAAATTAGTAATTAAATACTTTTAATTGCAATTAGAATAAGGAGATTGTTATTTATATCTTAAGTAGCATTTTCTATACTTCTTTGCTTATAGTCTTTATAGCTATAGCTTACTAATAAAAGTCTTTAGTAAATATAATAATAGTTAAAAAGTATTAACGGCTAGCGTAAACTTAGTTTAATAGTATATAGCTAAATAATTATTTATTTAAAGCTATTATATCTATTCCTCGATATAGTAGTAAATACGCTGTAACTAATAGTAATAGTAGCAGCAGCACTAGTAGTAGTAGTATAAGCCTTAAGGCTTCCTTTAATTTCGGCCTCCTTAAGGCTTCCTTTGATTTTTCAGCTACGCATAGACTAAAGACTATTTTACCCTTTAGTATACGGACTTTATACGACCCTTTTATAAACCTTCTCTTTAATAAGGACTATTTATTATTCGTTATTATTTATTAAACTATATATTATTTCCTTACTTATTTTAAATCACTCTTTATTATATATAGGCTATTAAATAGCTACTAAAATAATAAAAGAAGAGCTTTACTACTTAGTTACCTATTTTTACCTTTTATCTATAAGCTAGTTCTCTTTATATAAATTGCTTTCTTACTAAATATCTTAAATAGGCCTTCTTTATATTTGAGATTTATAAGCCTAGATTCTTTTTGCTTTGCATAAAAGAAAGAATTAGTTATTACGGCACCTTTATTTTATTACGTATTTACCGGTTAATTACGCCCTTTAAGAGTAAAAAACGCTCTCCTTATAGAAAATCACCTATAAAAGCACCTTATTTACGCCGCCTTATTTTACCCTTTTCCCCCTTTACTAAAATAAAAGAATTTACAAGCTCTTTAAAGGGAACTGTCTTTAATGGCCTTTTTAACTAAGAACGTAGGATTTTAATAATATAGAAATACGCTACTTCTTACAGAATTTAAGATAAAATTTATCTTTTAGTTGCCTTAAAAAAGCCCTTTTTATAGCTTCCTAAGGAACCCTTAGTCTTATATGTAAATCCTTAGGTAAAGGAGATTATTAACCTTTCTATTAATAATTTAAAAACCTATAAGTTCTTTTACTTAAGGTATTAAACTAATTTGCTAAGCTATAAAGACTAGTAAAAAGCCCTTTTTACTTTATAGCAATATATTATAAAAAACATCGGAAATTACTATTCTACGATTATAGATATTTACGATATTTCAACTAAGCTTTTCTCACTATAAAGACGGGTATAGCTCTTTTTATAAAACAAGGAAAAAGAAGTCCTTATAAATTTTTAAAGGATTTTATTTTTACCGGATAAAACTAACTTAGCTACTTAGATTATAAACTAGCAAAAGGCTCTTATAGATATAAAAAGAACGTAGGTTTTGGAGGCATAAGGCCTATACTTAATATAAAGCTTTCTTAAAGCTCTATTTAGCCTTAATAGCTCTTTTACTAATGATTAAATTTACTAAATAAACGACGAAGTAAGATAAGATAAAAACAGATAGTAGGAGACCTTTTTAAACGTTATTAAAATTTAGAGAGTTTCGAAAGACAATAAGCTACGAAATCAATAAAGAAATCATCGAAATCCACCTTCTTTACTACTTTTTAAAGCTACTTTTCTAAAGACTATTTATCTTTAGCCCTTTTATTGCCTTTTTGTCTTTTATAAAAAATAGTATTATTATATAAACTATTTTTATTATAACGAAAAAATATAATTAAACGGCGAAAAACTAAATAAGTAAATTTAGAAAACGATTACTAAATTCCTTACTTTCCCTTATAATAAAGCCTTAGTCGAAAACGCTTTTCGTAAGGCAAAGAAATATAAATCTATAACTTTTTAATCGGATTCTAAATCTATAGGAAACCCGGATTTAATAGAAATATTAGTATAAGCTATAGCCGTCACTAAAACGGCCCCTCTTACTATATTATAAGTACCTATAAAAACGTACCTATTAAAAAGCTTATTTATTTTTCATTGCGGATTAAATAGGTATAATTATAACGCTTAAGACCGCTTTTTAAATAATATACTAACGTAAGCCTTAGCTTTAGCCGGCTCTAAAAGGTCTTAAATCCTTAGTTACGGCACCGTCTTTATGCAAATTTTAACTAGATTGTTTTAGTTAAATAACGTTACTTTTATACCGACTTTTTATATAAGCGTTGCTTCTTTTTTAAAATTAAAATAAGTAAACATCTACTTAAACCCTTAAATAAGTAGTATTTTTACTATGACTAAGGAAGTCTATAAAGCGTAGCTATTGTATAATTAATACGTTATTAAATATAACAAAATTAAAGTCGCTTTTTCTTTTACTTAAATTCCCTTTTTATATTTTTTTCTTTTTTTTCTTTCTTTTTACCCGACTTCTTTTTTATTCTAAAAGAAAAACAAATTACTATAACTACTTCTTCCTCTTCTTTTTAGCTTTAATATAAAAGACTAAGGCACCTTAATAAGCAAGCGTTATAAAAGACCCCTTTTAGTAAAAGTATATCTATTCCTACGATTTTTACTATCCTTAACTACAAGCCTTATAGGCTTAGAAAAGCAAAGGAAATTATATTATAAGTATGACTAGCTATAAAAGCCATAAGGTCTTTTTTTTAAAGTTTTTATAACCTCTTTTTGTTACTAAATTCCTTTAATAAGAAGAAGGTTACTTTCCTTATTAAGGACGATTTTACTAACTTAATTTTCTTTTATACCCTTCCGAATTTAATATTAAAGAAGCTTCTTAACTATCTAACTAGCCTTTAAAGCTTTATACGAAGGCAATTTAATATTACTATTTATAAAATTTATAAGGATAACGATAAAGCCTTATAAAAAGATTACTAAGAATTTATTATAAAATAAGAGATTATCGATAAACGTCTTACCCTTTGTATACTAGCTTAAAACGGCTTTATAGAGCGTGCTAAGAGGGTAATTTCCTTAAAGGCCTATATAATACAAATTTCTATAGATTTACTTATTACCTTTTAGCCGGAAATCTAAAAAATAGCTACTTTCCTTTATAATAAAACGTCTTAAAGAACTTTTTAAGGTCCTTAGACTTCTTTTACTAAGAAACTATAAACCTAGCTTATAAAGAATAGTAAGAGAATTCCTCTTTTTTCCCCCGATTATTCTACTCTTTATATATATAGCTATAAAGCTTACCTTTTAATAATAAGGGCTCTTAAAACACTATAAAAAGAGACCTTAAGCTTAAAGACTATATAAAAGTTAGCTTCTTAGTTAGTTATAATTCTATTAATATCTATCGAATTTTTATCCCTTATTAATAAAAGGTTCGGAGGGTATAAGACGTAACTTTTAATAAGTAGTCTTTTTTATAAAGACAGTACTTATATAAGACCTTATATTAATTAATAAATACGTATTTTAACTATATATTTTAGATTATATAATACTATATACGACGATTTGTAAAGTATAAAATATAAATAAAAAGACGTAAGAAAAGCGATAAAGTTTAATCCTCTTATTAATACGTAGCTTTTAACTTTAAATTCCTCGCTAGAACTTAGTACTGTAAATACGTAAAATAAACTATTAAAGAGCTTAGAAAAGGCACTTTTTAAAGAAAATCAACGAAAAAAAATATATAATATCTTTTAAATCAAGCTTCTAAGCCGCCCGCCTTAAAGTGTTAATTTCGATAGTATAACTAATATTTTAATAGCGGAAAATATACCAAAAAATAAATAAAATCGTTAAAAGACTTTTTTCAGCTCTTTTAAGCTTCTTTATTTATAAGAAACTATACTACTTTAATAGCTTTTTACCGCCTTTTTTCTTTTAGCTTTTATAAGCTATATTTAACGCTTTTCTTTACGCTTTTTAGAAGAAGAAGACATATAGTAAAGATTTACTACCCCTCCCTCGATCTTAGTCCGACTTAGCAATATACTAATTCTTTAAAGAATTTAAAAAAGCTAAAAAGGCAAAGTAGAAATCCTTATTTAACAAAAAGGTAATTTAATAAGCACGGATATTTATAAAAGTTAAAGGCCCGCCTTTATATACGCGGAGACTTATAGCCTTATTATAATAAAGAAACCTATATAGCTACGTTAATAATAAAGAATTTCCGTATTGTTTTGCTATAATAGTAAAATTTAACCTTAAGTCTTAATCCCTTAATATAATTAACGTATTTACTAATATAAACCTAAATAAAAAGATTGATACCTTTTTCCGGATTAATTTAAAATACTTAAATACGTATTATAGCTAGTAAAAGCCTTTTACTAACTTTAATAGTTACTGTTTTTTTAGTAAAAAGAGCTTTCTTTAACCCTTATTTCCTTATATCTTCGAAAGTGCCTTAAGAAGCTTTATGTTTTTATAACAAATTCCTAACTTACCTTTTTTTATATTAACGATATTATTATTATATTTTAAAAAGAAAATAAAAAGGAAGCTAAAGACTTTATATCTCGTTTTAAAAAGACGTATTCTTTTATTTATAACAGTACCTTTACCTTCTTCTTAAGACTATGTATTATTTAAGACTAGTAGCTTTAAAAGCTATATATTACTTAGTTTACTTATATTAATAAGATATATAATATATATAACTTTAACCTCTTTATTTTAAAAGAGTCCCTTTTTCCTATTCTTAAGACCTTAAAAAAGAATATAACTATTATATTTTATAAAGAAATCTATTATTACTAATTATTTATAGAATCTATTAAATATTTAGCAATTTATCTAAGACCGGATATTTTTAAAACCTTAAATAACCTCGCTAAATTTATATAAAATCTCTCCCGGTAATATATATAGCTAGTAAAGTCCTTTATTTCCTACCTTTATTCTTTAGGCTATTTTAGCATCGAATTTTTCGATACTAAAAACCTAGAGCTACTTACTTATATAAATATTGCTTTTATAAACAACCTTAAGACTAAACATTTTAGTTAAGGATACGTTATAAGCCTTTTTAATAAACGGATCGCTTAGTTTACTAAGAAGCAATATATAGTTACTACTTGTTTTATAAAAGTAGAGATTTTAGCTTTCTTAAATACGGTAAAAGAACTTATCTTAATTTTACGCTTCTTTTTTAGTATCTCCTTTAAACTAAATATTAGAATCCTTACGATTTTTAATAATAATAAGCAGACTATACGCCTTATTACCTCGGAAATCCCAAAGATTAAAACGGCTTTAAAGTACGTTAAAATCTATAACTACTAAGCTAAGTAAGAATTCCTTCGGAATATATTTTCTATTAATTTTATCCCTTTAAATTAATAAGTTGTAAACGGTCTTCTTAAATTACTACTAAAATAACGCTTCTTTATATTTCGAAAGCAGCTTTGTCTTACTAATATTATAGACCTTTACCCGTTTTTTATAGACTTTAACTTAAAATAGCTATTTAAGCTATTAAAGTCTTCTCCTTTTTAAAGCTTAACTTTAAGGGGTATATTATATTTATTCCTCGATATAGCAGTAAATGCGATATAACTATTACAGGCTAGGCCTTAGATTTAGCCCAGGCTGCGCTCGTATAACCCTTAACAGGCGTGGTTAATTAACTAGCTAGCAGCTTAGTTAATTCGTCTTCTTTTGCCCTCGCTACCGCCGTCTAACGCAGTGGTTTAATTAAATAGCTACCCCGCAGCAGCAACGAATAGTAGCATAACCACTGCTTTAGCCCCGTTAAGGCCCACCCGTTATAGTTAACTAAGCTACAATAAAGGGTCTTAGGTTCGAGACCTGCCGACGTACTAGCAGGCGACGTTCAGCCTAAGCTTATAGCCACGAGAGCTACCGGCTAAGGGAGACGACCTATTAGCCCCGCCTAGGGGTGACGGGGGTAGAGAGGGGGTAGGGTTACGGGCTAGGCCCTGGATTTCGCCCGGGCTGCGCCCGTGTAACCCTTAATAGGCGTGGTTAATTAACTAGCTAGCAGCTTAGTTAATTCGTCTTCTTTTGCCCTCGCTGCCGCCGTTTAACGTAGTGGTTTAATTAAATAGCTGCCTTATAGCAGTAACGAATAGTAGCATAACGACTGCTTTAGCCCTATTAAGGCCGACTTATTATAATAACTAATAGTAGTAGTAGTAGTAATAGCACGAGCTTACTTAAAGCTTCTTTTAATTTTAGTATTATTAAGACTTCCCTTAATTTTTTAGCTATATATAAACTAAAAGCTATTTTACCTTTTAGTATATAAACCTTATATAAACCTTTTATAGACCTCCTTTTTAATAAAGACTATTTATTATTCGTTATTATTTATTAAACTATATATTATTTCTTTACTTATTTTAAATTACTCCTTATTATATATAGGCTATTAAATAGCTACTAAAATAATTAAATAAGAGCTTTATTACTTAGTTACTTATTTCTGCCTTTTATCTACAAGCTAAGTTTCTTTATATAAATTGTTCTTTTACTAAATACTTTAAACAAGCCTTTTTTACGTTTAATAAAAGCTAAGGAAAAAAAGAGGAAAACTTTATTTAAGCTATATAGCTTCTTACTTATAAAAGTTGCTTAAGTAGCCTATACTTAAATTAACTTTAGGTTAAGGTTAAGCCGAGTTTAAATAAAGTCTTATAGGACTTTAGCTACATATCGGCCTAACTTTATAAGGTATTTACTATAGTATAACTATATCCCTCTTTATATTGTAGCCTATAATAATATCCCCTCTTTAAAACGTTATATACTAAGGTATATAATATTACCGCCTTACGTTTTATTCCGCGCTTAATATTAACTAGTATAATCGTCTTTTTTATACTTATAACTATACGTTAATATATCTCTTTAAATAATATTGCGCTATAGTATTAAAAGCATTATATGCTTACTTATTTATACCGCTATATTACTATTAATAATATTAAAGCGGTATAATATATTTACTCTGCTTACTGCTTTTATTAGTGCTTAAAGTACGTTTTGCTTTCCTGCCGCCTTTTTTCTTTAAGTATAAGTACCTTTTTTCTCCTTTTTTCTTTTTTTTCTAATTATTAATTTTCTTATACGCGCTTAATCTTATAATAGTTTTACTACGCCGCGATTAAATGTATTTACCTTTATCTCCCACGCCTTATTTCCGGCTAGCTTATAAGTATTTTTTTAAGCTATGCCCCTTAATATACTTAGCGATTATACTTTGCCGCCTTTATATTAATCTTTACGTTTACTCTTATCGCTTTATAAGTAGAGTGTAATATATAATACTATTATATAGTGCCCCTTTAACTTAATATATATTAAACGTATAGCGTTTATTAATACGGATAATTAATATAAAGCTTATTAAAACTAAGCTTTACTTTAAGCTTATAACTATTTTACTTATACTTATATTAATTTACGCTACTTACTTATATATCCTTATCTTTAGACTATATATAATATAATACTAACGTAATATTAATATACTAGCGATATTATCGCCGCTATAAACGCACCTTAAGACTATACGTCTAAAAGAATATTTAAAAATTATCGTATAAATCTACATATACGTTCTTTAAGCCTTAATAAATACTAACTAGTAGGATATTGCTAATCATAACTATAATATATAAAGTTAGTACTTACTAATATTATAAAGCGCTAAGCTTTAATACGCCTTAATATCTTAAGTTAATCTATTAATCTTAAGCGGTAATAAGTAGTTTATTAAAATTTAGTTATAGTTCTTTATACGTTTTATTTATATTTACGCCGTATTTTATTATATCTTATTATATCCTATATTAATCTTATTATAATTTATACTTAATATAAGTTTATAGTATATCTTTATAATACTTATTATTTAAAATTATTTTCATATCTATTAAGTATAGCTTAAAACTCTTTTTTATTTCTCTTAATTCCTTTTCTCCGCTATCCTTTTTATTCCTTTTTTTACTTCTTATTTCTCTTAATTCTTTTTCTCCGCTATCCTTTTTATTCCTTTTTTTACTTCTTATCTCTATTTACTATTATTTCTCTGCCTTACTTTTATTATTCTTTATTATATTATTATACTTTTCTTTAAACTCCTTTAAAGCGATTATATCTTAAAAGTTAATAATTAACTACTAAGTTAAGTCAGCGTACTTATACTACTTTATAAAGACTTAGCGTTACCTCCCCCTTTTAATTCACTTTTTCTAGGCTTATTAAATCTTTTTTATAATATACTTTAGTTTATTATTCTTCTTAATTATTAGTAATAACTAATAATTATTAACTACTTAGCTAAGTAAAAAGTTATTTGCTATATAGCGGAGGAACTTTATATATAGCTTTTTATATACCTTCCTTAGGATATTAAGTTTTATTTTATATAAGCTAACTACTTTTATTATAGTATACTCTTAATATAGCTAGTTAAGCTTTAAGTAAAGCTTATTTATAATATACTTCTTTATATTTAACTATACTTTATTGCTTACTTAAATTCTTTTTACCGGCATATATAACTAGTTTACTAATTTTTTTTATCTTACTTACGATATAGCAATAGCTATTTAAAGAAAGTTAGCGACCTTTTTTATTCTTTATATAAAGTTTTATACGCTTTTTACGTTTAATATAAGCGGACCCTTCTTTTATACGATTTAAATAAGCTTAATAACATAACTATATATTATAAAAATAAGCTTATGCTTATTATTAATACTACTTAGTTATTTAGCGCCGCTTAAGTATAAAGTAGCTATACTCCTTAGTTATTTTACTTATAGTAAACGTATTCTTAAAAGTAAGCTTATACCTCTTAGTTTATATACTTTATTACTTTATTAGTTTATAGGTAATAAGCTAAGCTTAGTTTCTTTTAAACCTTAGTTTATTAATAGAATTTCCGCTAAAACTATCTTATTTAGTTTATCCTTTAATCTAAGATAATAAACTTTAGTATTTTATAAAAGCAGAAATAAGATTATAAAAACCTTATAGCGTACGCTATTACTTTTATTATTAATATCGCTTTTAATATTATTGCTTTTATTAATTCATTTATTATCACTTAAAAGTTCTTTAAGCTCTTTATTTTAGTTTAAAGTAACTTAACTATAAAGTTTATTATGAAATATATAAACGGCTATATAAAGGGCGGCAATAGCTAAAATGCTCTTTTAGAAGTTACCTTTAAATATAGCTTTTATTATATAGTTTATAGTTTGCGATAAGCTAGCGTACTATTAATAACTAGGCCGGATAAAAAAAACTTAAGCTAATATTATAAGCATTTCCTTACGCTTTAAGTATTTTACCGCTATTAAGTTATATATTTACTAAGCGATTAATACTTAAAGCTTATTTAGCTTTTTACTTTCCCCCTTCTTAAGGTACTAAGCCTTACTTAGTACTTATAAGCGGTCCTTAAAGTAAAAGCGGCCTTATATATTAATTATATACTTACGTACTTAAACCTTAAATTACTATTTAAATATAAGCAATTAATCGCTATTCCGGACTACTTAAAATACTACTTAATACTTTATATCTCGTTATAATATTACTATTTACCTCTTTTATATCTTTAACTCGTTAAATATTTTAGCTCGCTATACTTATTCTTTAAATGCTTTTTAGCCTAAGTTTAAGTTAAGTTTTAGCCGAACTCCGCTTTATTTACCTTACTTTTAAGCTAATATATATAGTCGCCTACCTTACTTTTATAAGTAATTAACCTTATATTTTCCTCCTTTATCTATATTATTATAACTATACGTTCTTTTTATACTAATTATTATAAAAGGTTTATATACTTACCGCTTATAAGGACTTTACGTGTTATTACTTACGCGCTATTTAAGATTAATAAAACTATGCATTTTATTTCTTTTTTATTAAATATACCCGCGGGCTTATCTTAATTATAGCGCGATAATATATCAAGTACTACTATTAACCTCCTTAAGTAGTACTTTAGTATAAAGTTATATAAAGCAAGTTTTATTACTTATTTACTTTACTTTTTATTTAACTTCTTCTTTATTATAAAGTACTTTAAGTTTTTATAGTTTATTAGTACTATAAACGCCAGTATATTACATAACTTTGCTTTTTAAAAGTCTAAATATCTTATAATTATAAGTAGCTCTTTATTAAAAATTAAGTAGTTATACGTTATTATATTAAGCCGTTTAAAAATAAAACCTACTAAGTATTATATTTTATTTAGCCTTATATATATTAATCTACTACCTATTATTTACTTTAAGTAATTCGCCTTTAAGTATTTCTTTTTCTTAAGGTTATATAGTTATAGTATTAGTATATTATAAAATACCTCTTAGATAAATTTAAATATAGCTTAGTGCTTATTAGTTTATAAAAAGGTCGCGTTTTTCTTATAAAGACCGTTTAAGTATTATAAGGTTTTAGTATAAAGCGGGATAAAAGTATAATAGTAATTTATAAACTTAAAAAAGCTTTAAACGCCCTTTATATTCCTTAGTACTAATTACGTTTAAATAGCCTAAATCTTCTTTAAGTTATATTAAACCTTACTTTAAGCTTAAATAATAAAACTAAAGTACTTTACTTTTTTTTTTAAAGTCGCAATTTTATAAGTTTAATATAAAGCCAACCTCTTATAGCTTTTTAAGCACCTTTACTACCTTTTTATTAAGTCGCGGAGGGACTTTAATAAGTAGATTAACACGTTATTATAATTATTTATTTAAGGTTAAAAAAAAGGAAGAAAACTTTATTTAAGCTATATAGCTTCTTACTTATAAGGGTCGCTAAAGTCGCCCGTACTTAAGTTAAGTTTAGGCTAAACTTAAGCTAAGTTTAAGTAAAGTCGTATGTAACTTCGGCTATATATAAACTTAACCTTAAGGTATTCGCTGAAATATAACTATAGCTCTTATTATAGCATAGCCCGTAATATTTTCTTGTAATCTAAAGACTTATTAAGTCTATTAGTTTTAAGATTCCTTGTAAAAAGAGATACTTTATCGCCTTTAAATAAAGAACGTTTTAAAGACTATTTCTTATTATAATAATATAATATTCTCTTAGTAATTTATTTTAATTTTAATTTTATTAATCCGTATAAGCTTATTAACCGCTCGGAGTTTATTATAGTCTTTTCTACTATAACCTTCTTCAATAAAGAAGAGTTATAAGCTTTTAGTATAAGCTTATAATTCGCAAATACCGGAGTATTCTTAATAAGTTTAAAATATAAGGTATTATATACTAATTATACTATACGTAATTTAATAAGCTAATTATCCTACTAATAATTTATATAGCTTTTAAGATATTGCTTAAGCGTTTAATCTAATCGTTTTATTATTTTATTAATAATAAGGTAAAAAGCAGTAAATAATTTATACTTTATACTTAAGGCTTATATTAAGCCTTACTAAAAATTCGAAATAGATTTTTAATTCTTATTTAAAATAATTAAACTTAAAAGTCCTCGATTAACTATAATATATTTTATAAAAGTATAGGATAACTTTTTAACGTTTATAGCTTTATATATTAAAATAAAATAGCCGTACTTTATAAAAAAATGAACTATACCTAAAATAAAATTATTTGTTATATTAGTTATAAGATCTATAGACTTTAGAAATTTTATAATAAAGTTTAAAGATATAAAGTCTTAAGGTCTTAAAAGTACTTTAAAAAGAATTAAGTTACTATAAAGCTTATATTATATAGCCTTACCTTTATTATATAAACTCTATAACTTAATAACTCCTTAAAGTTTCTTATAAGGGTTATAAGTATTATAATAGCTTTTAATTTTATTATAAGTTTTCGTTATACCTTAATATTTATATTAAGGATATAAATAGAAATCCGTTATAACTATTTTCTTAGTTTTTATAGTAAGGAATAACTTATTTTTATAAAACGCTATTTTTCCTTTTTACTTAAGATTTTTATATCTTTTCTTATTTAAGTTCTTATAAGAATTTTCAAGTCATTTTAAAGTAGCAAGATCTTCTTATATATTACAAAGTATATATAATATTACGGAACGTAAACAACTACGCTTAAACTCCTTACTTTACTTTTAAGGAGCTTTATAAAACCCCGCGGCGGGAATGCTTTAAGCACGCGCTATAAAGGCTCGTTTTAAGAGACACGATTTATATTATTAATCGGACCTTATTAAGGTTTTTAAGATATAACTATAAATACTTAAAAGCTTATTTAACTTTAGTTTATATTATTTCTAACTATAAAAGATATTATAAAAACCATTTAATAGATTCTGCTAGTATTTATAAAGGATATTTAAGAATTTCCACGGTATATCTTAATTATAATTTAACTTACATTTTAATAAGAAAGCACTGTAAAAATATAAAATAGACTTTACCGTAATTTATAAGGGATATTTATAGTTTATTTATATATAAATAATAAATAGTAAGATAATATAACTAAAGATCTTTACTATTAGCTTAAAGAACTAAGTATAAAGTAGCTAGCTATACTTTTAAGAAAAACTAAGCTTTTTACTATTTATAACCCCTTATATACGTTTATAGTTAGTAATTAGTTTATTATATTAGCTTAATTAGCGGTAATTAGTTTATAGTATTAGCTTTAATAAATAGTAATTAGTTTATAGTATTAGCTTTAATTAAAAGTAATTAGTTTATAGTATTAGTTTTAATTAATAGTAATTAGTTTACGCTTTCTCTTTTTATCTTTATACTAAAAAGCAAAATAAATAGTAGTAATTTCGACTTATTTAAATAGAATTTTTTAATATTTAGTAGAATAAGTAAATTTTGCAAAACTTATTTAGTATTTAAAATTAAACACTTTAATAATTTAAAATTATCTATAAAATTAAATCTCTTAAATATCCGCTAAGCTAAAAGCAATAATACTATATAATTAAGTAATTATTTTATAAGAAGTTAGATATTAAATATTTTTTTTTAGTAAAAAGCTTTTATTAGCCTTTAAGTCTAACTTTAATAATAAGCACCTTTTGTTTAACGCGCTTATAAGAAAACTTTAAGATAAGTAGGCTATAAAAGTAAAAAAGGCTATAGCTTATTAAGTATACCGGTTTAATAATCTCCTTTACTTTTTTTTAAGGGATTATACTATAATAACTTATAAAGCTAAATAAGATATAAAATAAGTCCCGCTTAGCTAAGCGAAGACTACCGCTTTTTAAGAGGTAATCCGCTTTTAAAATACTAATAAAAGATAGACTATAAAATAATAAAACTTACATAATTAAGTAAACTAAATTTAGTATTACTAAAATAGATTAATTATCCTTTAAAGAAAAAAAGTAAGGATAAGCTAACTTTAAAACCTTTTAGCTACTTACTTACTAAATACCTTTAAAATTAAGCTTATAATAAAGCTACTTTTACCTTAAGATAATAAGCTTAGTAGATATTTTTACTATATATTACTAATAAAGTTTAGTTTATAAGCCTTAATTAAAATCCTGCTTTAAAGGGTACTTAATAGTTTCTTAGTTTAATATCGCTTATTTACCTTATCCGCTTTAGCTATACTAATTAAGGCGTTTTTAAGACTTTTAATTAATAAAAATAAGCCTTTTATATAAAAGGCCTTATAGTATATTAGATTTTAAGACGCGTATAAAAAGAAAAGTCAAGTACTTAGCGAGAGTATTAAGACTAAGACCTTAATAATAAGTAATAAAGATATAGTAAGCTATAATTTTAGTAGGCTAAACTTATTTATACTTAGCGTATAGATATTAAGACTAAGTATAGCTTTAAGCCTTTTAATAAAAATAGTAATAATATTAAACGAATAATATTTTAATCTTTTTTAATTATTAAGAACAAAAATACGCTTACTAAGCTTTAAGAAAAACCTTAATTATAAGCTAAGAATATAAGGAGATTGAACTTATTAAGACCGCTAAAAGTATTCTTTAATAAAGTTTAGGAAGATAATAAAGCTAGTAAATTTTAAGGAGTAGACCGTTTTATTAACTTTATTTATTAAAATACTAAGAAAAGGGAGGCCTATACGGATTAATTCGCTATTTAATTACCTTTCTTTCTTTAAGGAAGTGCGGCAAAATAGTATTTTAAAGACCTCTTAAAACTATAATAAGAAGAACTTAGTAAGCTTAATATCGGACTAAGCTAGTAAATCTCGGCCTTATAAACGAAGTTGAAAATCTACTTAAATATAGCGATATAAGCACTTTATAAGAAGCACTTTACTATTAAAGGTATAGTAATAAGGTTTAACTTTAAGTCTTATATATTATTCTTATAATATAAAGCTAAAGCCGCGCTTTATTAGCTAAACTACCTAACTATAATAATATATTAAAGGCTAGATATCGATTTATAAGAATCTTTATACTATTTAGTAAGAGAGAGGGATATTAATAAATAAATTAATAAATATAAAGAAATTCGTCTTTAGCTATAAGTTAAATATACTTAAGAATTTTAAAAGTACTTATTAGTATAAAAGAAATAGGTTTAACTTATAAAAAAGTAAAGGCTAATTAGCTATTCTTTATATATACTGAAAAGATAGTTTAAAACGCTTTAACTATTTATTAAGGGCTTATTAAGTCCGCGGGTTACGTTTTTAAACTACTTAATAAAGGCGGATATACTATAAGCCTTATAGCGTTTATTAAGTTAAAGGAGAAACCTGTTTAAATAGGTAAGGGCTTAAGCTAAGGTCTTTAAGCTTAAAATAAAAAGAACTTTTAAGACTATATACTTATTAATACTAAAGCTAAACTAAGTATACTTTATAATTAAAAAGAAACTATAGTAAAAACTAATAATTATTTAAAGAATAAAAAGTATAAT
This sequence comes from Ophiocordyceps robertsii, assembly GCA_027405785.1. Classification (NCBI taxonomy): domain Eukaryota; kingdom Fungi; phylum Ascomycota; class Sordariomycetes; order Hypocreales; family Ophiocordycipitaceae; genus Ophiocordyceps; species Ophiocordyceps robertsii. The sequence goes on from JAPEBW010000925.1 coordinate 15,620, forward strand.
CTTAAAGGAGCTTAAATAGATACTAATTAAACCTTTAAGAAAACCGTAATCTATACTATAATACACTTAGTTTAAAAAGTTAATAAAGTATATAAATTTTATAGCGAAGTATTCCCCTTAAAGAATAAACTTTATTAATATATCAAAATTAAATACCCTATTAACCTTAGCTAAGATATTGCTATATAAAAACGCAGCTTAGTATAGTAATTAATTATCTAAAAGCTATAAAGCGTTTAAATAGTTAAGGCTTCTCTTAACGTTTAACTATTAAGCTTTAATAAGCTATTACGATTTACCTATATACGCTTATTAATCTATAAAAGAAAGAGCTTAAGATAAGCATTAAAGCCTATATAAATAGTAAGGTAAATTAAAACCTTATCTAAGCTAACTTAAGAAAGACCTTTTAAGTTATAATTATAAACTCTTTTTAATAAATTCTTATTTAAGGAGTAGAAAAGATAGCTACTATTAAATAAGTAAAATTTATTAAATAAATACTAAGAAGACTAAATAGTAGCCTTATAATCGCGAAAGTAAAGATCGGCGCTTAAATAGTAAAACGCTTAGTAGCTAATATATTGCTTAACTAAGATTTTTTAGTTCCTTATTATAAAGACTTTATTTACTTTATATTAGTTTTAAAGATTAAGGCCTATTAAAAAATATAAGCTAAAGTTAAGATAATTTAGCTAAGACTAGTAATATATTAATAAGTTATCTACTTAATTATTATAATAATTCTAGCTAGTTTTAGCTATACTTTACTTATAAAAGTTTAAGCGCCGCTATTAAAATATAATATAATATTTTTTCTTAATAACCTTTAGCTTGCCTAGACGATAATATAGAATTATAAGAGCTTTATAGCAAAACACTATTTTAAGGAATTATTAATACTCCGCTAAATCTAAAAAGTTAGGATAATTATAAACCTTAATAAATAGTTTTAGCTATATAAAAAAGTCGATACTATTGTTCTCTTAGCGGAAGTCTTTATAAAAAACCTAAATAAAATAAACCTTATTAAAGACTTCTTATAAAAGGATCTTATAGTAAACTATAAGCTTAAAATTAGCTAAACTAAGAACTTACTTAAACTTACTATTAATAAAGGCGTTTAAATTTATACTAAGGACTTAAAATACGTATTAAAGGTTTAAGATATCTTTTAATCGTTTCCTTACTTTAAAGTAATAAAGGAGTAATATATATAAATAAGCCCGAAGATATATATATTCTATTAATAAAAAGATAGTCCCGTATTTTACTAAAAAAGTTAACGTTTTATAAAGATAAAAGATAGAGCTACTTTAAATAGGATAGGAAGAAAGAGTCCCCTTAAAAGGCTAAGTATAAGCACGATTTACGGTAAAAGCCGCTTTTTAGCTTACTTTAAAAGAAAGGAAAGCCTTTAAAAATTTAACTAAAAAGCTTACTAAGCCTTAAACAATTTACTACTTTAACTCCGCTTAATAACTATTTATTTAAATTAATATATCTTAAGAATATAAAGTAGCGGCTATTGCTTTTAACTTAAATAAAGGTATAAAATAAGATAAAAAGACTTTACTAGCTTAAACTAAAGTCTAGCTTATTATTTACTTAAGCCGCGCCTTTTAAGGTAAAGAACCTTAATATTAGCTTATAAAGCTTAAAGTAGCTAGTTTAATATAAGTAGTCTATAAGCTATATACTATAATACTATCCGTAAGAACGGTTTAAGTAGTTATTTTTATTAACTATATAAGGACTTACGGAATTATATATTAAAAATCTCTATTTCTTATTATTATAAAATTTAATAATAAGCTAATCCTCGCCTTTAAATACTAAAGCTAATTCCCGCTTAAAGTATACTATATCTTTAGTATTAAAAACGTTATACTAAACGCTTTTTTACGTTTATTATATTAAGATAATAAGACGGTATCCTTAAACTAAGAAGGAAAATTAAAATATATTTAAGAAGATAAGATAACAGACCGCGTATTCTTTTATTTAAAAGTACTAATTAAATTACCACTTTACTAAAAAATAATTAATAGATATATAAAAGATATATAATAAGTAAAGATTATTATATAGCTTAGCGATAAGAATAGTATCTTTAAACTCTTATTGTTTTAGTTTTAAGGGTTCCTATACTTTATAAAGAACGATAAAGACTAAAGACTATATATCCTTAAAATATATATTAAGGAAATCGTAAAAAACGCTTACGCTAAATACTTTTATACTAGCCACACTTATATATAATAAGATTTATTTAGAAGCTTTTTAATACTATAGCTTAGTAAATATATAAACGAAGTTATAAATAGCTATAATGCTTATTACTATAACTAAACTAATTAAAGTAAGACGCTAAAGTAGCTTATCTCGATTTAAAGCCCGCTAGTTTTATATTATATAATAGCAATAAGCTTTATTACTAAGCTCTTAGTAGTTTAAACTAAATAATCCTTATAAAAAGATCCTATAAAGAACTTATTTAATACTATACTAACAATAATTAATAAATTCTTAAAAAATATATCTCCTTATCCTTAATAATTATTATAAAGTAAGTAAAGGCTAGTATATAGGTGCCGTCCGTAGTATTATAATAACAAGCGATAAAAAGCCTGCTTATATACAGCGGGTCTATAGTTATATATATAAACCTAGCCCTCTTTATATAATAAGGCTTAAGCTATAGCTTAAGTCCTTATAACCCTATAAGTTAAAGACTTTAATATAATACCTCCGCTCCTTATACTATATAAAGGGGCTTAAAGCTATAAGCGATTATAAAGGGCTATTAGCTATTATAAAAGGCTGCTTAGTCCGCGGCCTTATAAGCGCGGGACCTATATTATAATAAGTAAGGCTATATAATAGCAGGTTTAATAGCCTTACTTACTGCCGCTGCTTGCTTTTAATCGGCCGGCTACTTATTAAGAGGCCTATTTACTTATTAAGCGGCCTTTATATCCGCCTTTAATAGCCTGGCGGCGTATTAAGCGGCCTATCCGTTATCGCGGTATTCCGCGCCTTAAGTTAAAGGCTATAAGGTATAAATACTTCGTCCCTCCGCCCTTAACCTTCCCTCCTTTCTTTTTCCTTTAAAACTAGTAATATTAATAATAGCAGCACTAATAGCGGTAGTAATAGTACTAGTAATAAAAATTTATAAGTATTGCCTTCTTATATATAAAGCGAACGCCTTTAAGCTAATATTTAATAATATATTATTTAACTTATTAGTGCTTATATAAAAGCTCTTTAATAACCTTAAGCCTTTAAGGTGCCGTACTTATACCGCTACCGCCGCCTATATCGCCGCCGCCTCTTTAGCTATACTAAAGCTAATTACGCCCTTTTAAGTAACTATACTATTACTAGCCCCCGCGACCCCGGCCTTTAATAGCCCTTTTACTACCCTTAAGACCGCTAAGTTAAGCGCTATAAGTCCGCTTTTCTTAATACGCCTATCCTATACTAACCTTATAACTTAATATAGCAGTAAGTATTGCTTAACGCCGCCTATAATAAGTCTTATATACGCTACTTATTAAGCGGCTATGCTTATTATAAGTAAGTAAGTCGCCTTAGCGGTAGCTACTTTACTTATACTTATACTAGCTATACTTATAAAGCGGCTTTAGCCGTCCTTATTACTACTAAGTTAGCTTAAACGGCTAACCTTAATAGTAAAGCGGTTAAGGTATAATTAAAAGCTACCGCCGCCGCTTACTACTCCTTATACTTACTTAAGTAAATAGGCTATATACTTAAGTAAGCCCCCCCTCTTTCCTCCTTACTACGCTTATTATAGCAATTAGCGCTAACTATTCTTAGTTAAGAATACCGCCTTAATAGCGCTATTAGCGGTGCTTTTATCCGTTCCCGCCGCCTTTATTTTAGCCGCTTATACTACTTATTATAGCGCCGCCGCCGGCTTTATTATGCCCGCCGCCGCCGCCGCCGCCTTTAACCCGTTTACCGCCGCCGCCGCCTAAATATCCGGGCTAAAAGGCCGTCTCTACGCTTTAAAGGCCGCCGCTAGCGCTCTTAAGGAGGAGGAGGAGGAGGAGGAGGGGGAAGGGGAGGATAACGATAATAATAAAGAAAAGACTAAAAATAAGGATAAGTAGTATAGGCCTTAATTACTTTAGCCGGCCAGCCCTTAATATAACTCCTTTTTCCTTTTTACTTTATAAGACGCTATAAGTAATAAAAAGAAGTTACTTTTATTTTAATAAGGGGTCTTTTAAATACTAACTTAATAGCGCCTATAAGCTTTTATATAAAAGCTCCTTTTTTTTATAAGAGTAGTATAAGAATATTAGCTTAGCTTACCTTTTATTTTTACTTAAAAGGAAGCTTTTAATCGCTAAGCTTATTATTATCGTTTACTAGCTTATAAAAGACCTTAAACCTATTTAAAGTATTAGCACCTATAAGCTCCTATACGGGCTTTTAAGTTAAGTTTAAGTAGCTACGCTACTTAATAAAAACCTTTTACTACTTACTTTTACTTACCTTTTTTAAATAAGCTACCTTTACTTTTTTAATTATAAATTCCTCCTCCCTTTTTATTTAAATTATAAGGGGCTAAAAGTCTATAACTACCTATTTAAGTTAAGGGTCTAAAGCCGCTTAGTATAATAAGTTTATATTAATCTTATTATATATCTTTAAAGGCAACCTTTTAACCTTTATAACTTATAAGCTAATAACTCTTCGCACTATAAACTTTATATATAGCTAGTTAAGCTTTTTTTTTAAGTAGCCGGATTAATAATTATAAAAGTTTAACTAAACCTTATCTTTTAGTATAAAACCTTTTACTAAAGACTTAAACTTATTAACGTGCCGCTCTTAATCTTATACGGCCGCTACTATTATAAATTAGTAATAGTTCGTAGTCTTCTTAAGTTTTTAAATAAAGTAAGTAGCTTAAGCTTTTAGTAAGGCGGTTAAGTGCTTTTCTACCGCTATATTTACTACTTAAAGTATTAAGGAGGGGGGTTTAAAGCTATATAATATAAAGTAAAGGGTTATACTAATTAACGCTTAAAGCTTACTATTTAAAGTAAGCTACGCGGCTAAGAGCTAGCAGTCTTAGTTTACTTAGTTTTAAGCTACTACGGCTTATAAGTAAGCTTATACCTCTTAATTAACGCGTTTTAAGCCCTTATTAGTCTATAAGTAATATATAAAACTAAGTAGCTAAGTAACTTAAAGTAGCTTATAAAAGTACTACTAAAAGCGCTTTATTTAGTTAAAGCCCTTATTACTTATAATTAAAGTAGGCTAGCTATATATCCGCGCTTAGTATTAAAGAAAACGTTTTATATATACCTCCGCTTTTATAAAGGGTATTAGCTTAAGTATTACTTTCTTATTAAAGTCGTCTTAAATAACTTATATATAACGATTCCCCCTTAATATAAGCGGAAGGTCTATTATAAAATCTATTTTAATATATACTTAAAACTAGTTTAAGATCGGTAGCTACTTAAGGAGCCCTTTATAAAGCGCCCGCTAAATCTTTATATAGCTATAGATATTATAGTTATAAAAAAAGCGGCGGACGTAGTGCTATATAAAGAGCTAATAAAAGTCCTTCGTAAGCCTTACCGCTATACCTTACTAGCTAAGGTAGCTAATAATATAATAGTTATAGATTAGCTATACTAGCTTTCCTTAAAGCTTATTTCTTAGCTTATCCTTTAGTAAAGCGTTCCTTTTATCGGCTTCTATCGTATAAGAGGCGCCTAGTATTTATAACCTACTCTTTTAATAGAGGTGCCCCCTTAAGGTAATATAGCAGTCCGCTACCTATACTTTTAATCGTAGCTTCGGATTTAAAGAACGTATGCCGGACTTTACGGCGCGCCGCACGCTCTTATATATATAGTCTTAAGAAGCTAGCCTATCTTAAAGACGCTAAAGGCCTTTATTTTAAAAGATCCTCGCCGCTTAAGCGCTTAAGCTTACTTAGTCCCTTAAACTTAGCGCCTTAAGAGGCGCTAGTAAGGAGGGCGGGATACCCGCCTTTATTATAGCGGGTAGGTCTACCTTATTAAATAAGGGGGTTAAAGGTTCCTTAATAAAAGCATTAAATAAAGGGGTTAAAAGCTCCTTAATAAAAGAGACCTTAATATATATACGTAATGCCGCTTATAGAATAAGCTATAGATCCCGCACTTTTATATCCGCGTTTATAATACGGTCTTAGTCCTGTTTAAAAAGCGCGTTTAAGATAGCGGAGTCTTAACCCGGCTTATACTTAATTTAAAAGTTAAAGTAAAATAAGTACTTAGCTTAATAAGCTTATTGCTTAAAGAAGTACTAGTAAGTTATAAAATACTTAAGGTTTTAGTAGTCTATAAAGACTTTAAAGCTCTTATAACTATAAAGCTCCGCTTACTATTACTTAAGATAGCTAATAATAGCGAGTATCTTTTTATCGTAAATAGCGTAGTTCCTTTCCGCTAAAGTTAACTTCTTTAAGTAAAAGGCTATAAGCTACTTCCGCCTTTTTACCTTTTATAAAAGTATACCTTTAAGCGCCTAGCCGTTATAGTCCGCCTTTATTATAGTAGTGTAGTTAAAATCTTATTAAAGTAGCACTAAGGCTTATAAAAATAGGTTTTTAAGCGTGCGGAATGCACCTTTTTATATAAGTCCTTAACGGAAGGCTACCTTTTTCCTTATAATCTTATTAATTAGTATAACGATTTTAAAGAACCTACGGATAAATATATAATAGTAATTAGCGAAGCTTAAAAAGCTTTATATACTAGTTTATATTATTAAGGCATCTTAGTCTTAAATCGCCTATATCTTAATAAAGTCCGCTTAAATACCTACGTTAGTATAGATTATAAACTTAAGGTATTTTATACGCTTTACCTTAAATTCGCACTTATTTAAGTTAAGGTATAAGCTATATAAGTAAAGGCGGTTTAAGACCTTTCGCACCTTTTATATAAAGTCTTTATATAAGCCGCTACTATAAATAAGAATATTATTAATATAAGCGGAGGCGAACTTATTTAGGAAATTACGAAGAATACTATTAATATAATATTAAAAGGTAGCTAAGGCCTTAGTAAGACTAAAAAGGGTTACTAGCTACTAAAATAGGCCGTAATAAGTATAAAAAGCCGTCTTTTACTTTTTACCCTCCGTAATCCGTACCTTATAAAACGCCTATATATTATTAAGCTTAGTAAACTACTTTGCTTTTAATAAGTTACGGAGCGTATTAAAGATTAAGAAGAGCGGGTAACAGTCTAGCTATATAATTACGTTAAGGGCTTTATAGTTATAGTAAAAGCGGATTCCGCCTTTTAGTTTCTAGATAAAAAGCACTAAGGCGCTTACCTTAAAGCTACTTACTTAAATAAACCCTTTATTTTAAAGGTCTTAAAGCGTCTTCTTAAGTACTAAGAACTCGGCTTATAATATGCTATATAGCGGCTTAAAAGGCGCGGGGAACTCCCTTCCTTACTTATTTATACGGATAAGGATCCTATAGTCGACTCTTAGCTTATAAGAGTTAAGCTTATTAGCCTCGTGCTTTATAAAGAGCGGTAATAAGTTATAGAAGCGCTATAAAATTACCCTCTATAAGTTTATAAGCGATTTTAGCGTCTTAGTCTTTAAGGCCTTATTAATATCCGTAAGGCTTATAGCGTAAATCGCCGTATTAGCGGCGGCCTTGCTCTTTTAACGTGCGAGCCGTAAAACCGTGCTTATAAAAACTAAGGCGAGCACCTTAAAGACATTAGCTAGTCTTAGTATAGCCCTTATCTTCTTAAAGGCGCCGTTAACGGTGCCGTTTATAGTATTATAATAACAAGCTATAAAGAGCCTATATTACGGAATATAAGATATAAGCGTCCCGGCTACTTATATGTTGGTATATAAGATATAAGTATATAGACAACAATTAGCGTCCCGACCCTTAACTAAGGCCGGGGCGAGATCTTTTAGCAGTATAGTATTATTATACTATTTCTTTATAGCAAATAGTAGCAATTCCTTTAGCGTAGGTTCGATCCCCGCGTAAGAAAGTAAACCTATAAGTCTATATAGAAATAAGGCTCCCTTAAGTACGCGTAATAATATAAGCATGCGTAGCTTTTAACTACCGGCTTAATACACCGGGGAGGTCTTATCTTATAGATAACAAGGACATTATTATCTTTCCTTTTAAGGTAGGAATTATTATAAAACGTAAAATATAAGCGTCTTAGCTACTTATATATTAGTATATAAGATATAAGTATAAAGACGATAATTAGCGTCCCGACCCTTAACTAAGGCCGGGGCGAGACCTTTTAGCAGTGCGGTATTATCGTACTATTTCTTTATAGTAGCCTGCTTATATACGGCGAGTCTTTATTTATATATATAAACCTAGCCCTCCTTATATAATAAGGCTTAAGCTATAGCTTAAGTCCTTATAACTTTATAAGTTTAAGACTTTAATAATAATAACGAGTTTATAGTAAAAAATTAAGGAAAAGCATTATATACTAAGCTACTTTATATTAATTAAGGGATTTTAAAAGGCATAATCTTTAATTACGGAGTAAAGTTTATTTTAGTATTTTAGCGGCCTTTATAGTAAGCTTTAAGATTAAAGCTTTTAATATTTACCGCTTAGCACCTTTAAACTAATAGCTTATTAAAAAGGCGAAACTAAACTATAAAAATTGCGTAACGACTTTTTGCTGCTAATTGCTTAGACTTATACTAAATTAATATATTAGTAGCGTTTTAGTTTAGCTTTAATAACTCTTTTTTTAGTAATTTATATAGCATTAAGCGAGCTTATTATAAGGATAAAAATAAATAATAGTTTTAAGTTTTTTAGTAACTACTAATATTTATTAAACTAAGAAGTCTGATAAAAAGAAGCTAAGTTAGCTATTAATAATACTTAAGCTGCTATAAAGAATAGAAATAATAAAAAACACCGCCCCTTAAAATTTAATCTTAGTAATTAAGTTTAGCTATAGCTTAATAAAGGTTATTATATTATAGATAATAAATTATTAAAACTTTAAAAGAAACGTACTAAGTCGTTTAAAGTTACTATTAAAGTAAAATAGCTTATATATTAGTTAGATATAAAAAGGTCCTTTAATATTTATTAAGTTATTTTAGTAGTATAACTATAACTAGTAAATACGCTAATTATAAGCTTAAAGCTAGTTTAAAATAGAAGGATACCTTACTTTAATAAATAAAAAGTTAAATAAATCTTATAAAGTTATATAATAAAGAAAGGCGGCGGAAAGCTATAAAAAGAGTTTTAATTAAGGAGTAAATAGGTATAGAAGAGAGCAGGCTTATAGCTACGAAGAAGGGGATTATAGAGATGTAAAGAGTTTGCGAAAATGTAAAGAAATAGGTAAGATATGTATATATAAGGTTAATAATTTATTTAAAGTAAAAGGGGAACGAAGCCGTCCTTATATAGACAATTCCTAAGCTATAAGTAACTTAAGTAATTTAGAAAAGAGCCCCCTTTCTAGCATAGTTATACATAGTAGGCTAAAAGCTATTATTAAGTTAATATTATAATTATAGCCTAAGGATTAATTCTATAAGGAATACGAGGTAGCGTAGCGACTTAGCACGGATTATGCATATAGTCTCTACACACACCTCTTCCTAATCTGCTTATATCTTGCTTATATATACGTGGAATAATACAAAGAAATATATATAGTATGTAGAATTGTATAGCGGACTTAATGTTTATTTTAGCGGATTTATGTTATATGTTATATATGCTGTATTTAGCCTATAGGCTGCGGGAGAGTATACTTTACTCCTTTATAGCCTCCCTTAAAGGGTACTTATAGTATAAAAGTGCGCTTGAAATATACTAACTAAAGTAAAGTAAAAAACCTTAAAATAAGGAAAAATTCATTCTTTTTAGCTTAAGAAAACCTATTTTTTATAGGAAAAAACTTAAAGCTTTTAATCTTTCTTAAAGGGAAAAACTTATTTTTTATTTTAAGTAAAACCTCTTTATTTTATTATCTAGGGAAAACCTTTATATAGGTGAAAAACCTTAAGTTATATAGTAAAAAGCTAAAGAAAGTAAGAAATAGCTAAAAATCTTTATTGTAGGAATTTCTATTATATCTTTTTTAATTCTTAGTAAACTTCGGAATTTATTAAATAGTATAAAACTCAATCCCTTAATAAACATATCTGCTATATTATCTTTAGATTTTATATTATAAACCTCTATCTCCTTTTTTTTAATATAATTACGCATAAAGTTATATACTAAGCCTATATTTTTTCTTAGCTTATATAATTTAGGATTCTTTGCTCTTTTTAAAGCAGATTAATTATCTATAAAAATTATAAAGACTTTAGTTTTTAGTATATTTATAGATATTCCTTTTACTATAATATTAAAATAGCTATATAAATACAAAGCTTCTTTATTAGCCTCCTTAAGGCCTATATATTCGGCTTTAAATAAAGAGAGTGCTATAGATTTTTGTTTTTAGTAAGCCTAGCTTATAAGGTTGTTATTTATAAAGAAATAGAATTCGGAGACTAACTTACGGTTTATAAGATCGCTAGCTTAATTAGTATTAGTATAGGCTTTAAGAAATAGCATATTAAATGCTATATTATAGTTATAGTATATGCTTAAGCTAGGATATTTATTAAAATATTTTTAGATCGTATCTAGTGCTTTAAAATATAGTATTTCTAAGTTAAAAGCAAATCTAGTATATAATATTACTGCGTATAATATATCTAGCCTTGAAAATAATGCTAAAATTAATAGTAAGCCTATTTACATTTAATATAATAAGATATCTTTTTTTATAGCTATATAGTCTTTTGTTTTATTTTATTTAACTCCCTTTATAGCAAGGGTTTTTAAGGTTTTAATATTTTATTTATTAAATTCCTTTATCTTATTAAAGGTATATTTTTCTTAGGATAAATATATGTTCTTATTCGCTCTATTTAAAGTTATAGTTATTCTTAAGAAGTCTTTTACTTTGCCTAAAAATTAAATCTTTAAGACCTTGCTTATTCTATTAATTATATAAGTTATAAAATCCTTTATAAGCCTAAAGAATAGAAGTATTACGGAATTTAAACGGCCACGCCTAGACTCCTTACTTTACTTTTAAGGAGCCCTACGGAACCCCGCAATAAGAACGCCCGGAGCACGTATTATAAAGGCTCGCCCGAGGAGATATAACGAATATTACCGGTTAGATCCCGCTAAGGTTTTTAAGATATAACTACGGAGGGTTAGGAGCCTACTTAACTATAGTTTACGACGTCTTTAACTATAAAAGATACTATAGAAACTACTAAGCGGATTCCGCTAGTATTTTTAAGGGATATCTAAGGATCTCCGCGGGATATCTTAATTATAGTTTAACCCGTTTTAAACTATAAAAACACCCCGGAAAATATAGGATAAACCTTACCGCGATTCTTAAAGGATATCTAAGGATATTAAAAGGATTTCTCTAACTATAGTTTATAGTATTTCTAACCGGGCTTATACTTAGTTTATTAAGCGATTTTATAAGGATGTTTACGGTTTATCTATATACTATAGATAGTATAGTTAAAGATCCTTAAAATTAGCTTAAAGAACTAAGTATAAAGTAGCTAGCTATGCCTTTAAGAATAAATAAGCTTTTTACTATTTTTAAACTTTTATATATGTTTACGTATAATAATTAGTCCGTTATACTAGCTTTACTAGCGGTAATTAGTTTATAGTACCGGCCTTAATTAATAGTAATTAGTTTATAGTATAGGCTTAAACTAGTAGTAATTAGTCCGCGCCTTATCCTCTTATCCTTATACTATAAGGCATAGTAAATAGTAGCAATTCCTACTTATTTAAACGGAAATCCTTTAAATATCCGCTAAGCTAAGAGCGACTATATTATATAATTAAGTACTTATCTTATATAAAGTTAGATACTAAACAACATTTTCTTTAGTAAAAAGCTCTTATTAGCCTTTAAGTCTAACCTTAATAATAAGCACCTCTTCCTTAACTATTATAAAATTTAGAGAGCTACGCTTAAACTCCTTACTTTACTTTTAAGGAGCCTTATAAAACCCCGCGATAAGAATGCTTAAAGCATATACTATAAAGCCTTACTTAAGGAGATACGACGAATATTACCGGTTAGATCCCGCTAAGGTTTTTAAGATATAACTATAAAGGGTTAAAAGCTTACTTAATTATAGTTTATAATATCTTTAACTATAAAAGATATTATAAAAACTATTAAGCGGATTCCGCTAGTATCTATAAAGGATATTTAAGGATTTCCGCGGGATATTCTAATTATAGTTTAACCCGTTTTTAACTATAAAAGCACCTTAAAAGATATAAGATAAACCTTACTACGATTTTTAAAGGATATTTAAGGATATTTAAAGGATTTCTATAACTATAGTTTATAGTATTTTAAACTAGGCTTATACCTAGTTTATTAAGCAATTTTATAAGGATATTTATAGTTTATTTACGCACTATAGATAATATAGTTAAAGATCTTTAAAATTAGCTTAAAAAACTAAGTATAAAGTAACTAGCTATACCTTTAAGAATAAATAAGCTTTTTACTATTTTTTAACCCTTATATACGTTTATATATAGTAATTAGTCCGTTATACTAGCCTAACTAGCAGTAATTAGTTTATAATACTAGCCTTAACTAGCGGTAATTAGTCCGTAATACTAGCCTTAATTAGCGGTAATTAGTCTGCGCTTTATCCCTTTATCCTCGCGCTATAAAGCGTAGTAATTAGTAGTAATTCCTACTTATTTAAACGGAAATCCCTTAAATATCCGCTAAGTTAAAAGCAACTATATCGTATAATTAAGTACTTATCTTATAGGAAGTTAAATATTAAACGATATTTTCTTTAGTAAGAAGCTCTTATTAGCCTTTAAGTCTTACCTTAATAATAAGTACCTTTTCTTTAATATGCTTATAATAAAACTTTAAGATAAGCAAGCCGTAAAAGCGGAAAAGGCCGCGGCCTACTAAGCATACCGGTTTAATAATCTCCTTTACTCTTTTTTAAGGTACTATACTATAATAGCTTATAAAGCTAAATAAGACGTAAAATAAGTCTTACTTAGCTAAGCTAAGACTATTACTCTTTAAAAGGCAATCTGCTTTTAAAATACTAACGAAGGATAGACTATAAAACGATAAAACCTATATAATTAAGTAAACTAAATTCGGTATTACTTAAACGGATCGATTATCCTTTAAATAAAAGAAAAAAAGATAAGCTAATATTAAAACTATTTAGCTCCCCGCCCGCTAAATACCCTTTAGATCGAGCCTATAATAAAGTTACTTTTTCCTTAAGATAATAAGCTTAGCGGATATTTCTACTACGTATTATTAATAAAGTTTAGCTTAAAGGCCTTAACTAAAATTCCGCTTTAAAAGATACTTCGTAGTTTCTTAGTTTAGTATTACCGTTTAGCCTTATCCGCTATAGCCGCGCTAATTAAGGTATTTTCGGGACTTTTAATTAATAAAAACGAGCCTCTTATACTAAGGGCCTTATAGCGTACCGGATTTTAAGACGCGTATAAGATAAAAAGCTAAGCGCTTAGTAAGAGTATTAAGACTAAGACCTTAATAATAAGTAATAAGAACGCAGTAAGCGATACCTTTAATAAGCTAAACTTATTTATACTTAGCATATAGATACTAAGACTAAGCATAGCTTAACGCCTTTTAGTAAGAATAGTAGTAATATTAAACGAATAATTCCTTAGTCTCCTTTAAGTATTAAGAAAAGAGGATATACTTATTAAGCTTTAAGAAAAACCTTAATTATAAGCTAAGGATATAAAGAGATTTAACCTATTAAGACCTTTAAAAACATCTTTTAATAAAGTTTAAGAAGATAATAAAGCTAGTACGTTTTAAGGAGTAGATCGTTTTATTAACTTTATCCGCTAAAACGCTAGTAAAGGCGAGGCTTATATAAACGAATTAGCTATTTAATTGCCCTCCTTTCTTTAAGGAAGTGCGGCGGAATAGTATTTTAAAGACTTCTTAAAACTATAATAAGAAGAACTTAGCGAGCTTAGAATTAAACTAAGCTAATAGATCTCCGCCTTATAAAAACGGTTTAAAATCCGCTTAAATATAGCGGTATAAGCACTTAATAAAAGGCACTTTACTATTAAAGATATAGTAATAAGATCTAACTTTAAGTCTTAGATATCGCGCTTATAATATAAAGCTAAGGCCGCGCTTTACTAGCTAGACTACTTAATTATAGTAATTTACTAAAAGCTAAACGTTTACTTATAAGAATCCTTATAACGTTTAATAAGAAATAAGGATATTAATAAATAGATTAAGGAATATAAGGAAATTCCTTCTTAGCTATAAGTTAAATATACTTAAGGATCTTAAAAGCACTTACTAGCGCGAAAGAAATAGGTCTAACCTATAAAAAAGCAAGGGCTAACTAGCTATACCCCGTATATACTTAAAGGATAGTCCGGGACGCCTTAGCTATTTATTAAAAGCTTGTTAAGGCCGCGGGTTATGTTTATAGACCGCTTAATAAAGGCGGATATACTATAAGCCTTATAGCGCTTATTAAGTTAAAAGAGAAATCCGCTTAAATAGTTAAGAATATAAGCTAAAGTCCTTTAGCTTAAGAAATAAAAAACCTTTAAGACTATACGTTTACTAATACTAAAGCTAAAGTAAGTATACCCCGCGATTAAAAAACGAACTATAGTAAAAACTAATAACTATTTATAAGATAAAAAGTATAATATAAAAGGGGCTTTGTTAAATACTAATAAAAGTTTAAAGGAAACCGCAATCTATACTATAGTAAAGCTAATATAAAAGGCCGATAAAATATACGGATTTTATAGCGAAGTATTCCCCTTAAAGAATAAGCTTTACTAATACGTTAAAGATAAACACCCCCTTAACCTTAACTAAGATATTGCTATATAAAGATATAGCTTAGTATAGTAAGTAGTTATTTAAAAGCTATAAAGCGTTTAGATAGTTAAGGCTTCCCTTAATATTTAGCTATTAAACCTTAATAAGCCGTTACGATTTACCTATATATACTTACTAGTTTATAAAAAAGAAGGGCCTAGAATAAGTATTAAAGCCTATATAGATACCGGGGTAAACTAAAGCTTTATTTAAGCTAACTTAGTAAAAACCTTTTAAGACGTAACTATAAACTCCTTTTAACGAATTCCTATTTAAGGAGTAAGAAGGATAGCTATTATTAAATAAGTAGAATTTACCGCATATATATTAAGAAGGCTAAATAGTAGCCTTATAGTTATAAAGGTAAAGATCGGCGCTTAAATAGTAAAACGCTTAGCGGTTAATTTATTACTTAGCTAAGACTTTTTAGTTCTTTATTAAGAGGACCTTATTCAATTTATATATTAGTCTTATAAATTAGGGCTTATAAAAGGATTAAAGCCGAAGTTAAGATAATATAGCTAAGACTAGCGATATATAAATAAGTAATTTACTTAATTACTATAACGATTTTAGCTAGTTTTAGCTACGCCTTACCTATATAAGTCTAGGCGCCGCTATTAAGGCGTAATATAATATTTTTTCCCGATAACCTTAAGCTCGCTTAAATAATAATATAAGATTATAAGAGCTTTATAGCGATAAACTATTTTAAGGAACGATTAGTACTCCGCTAAAGCTAAAAGGTAAAGATAATTATAGACCTTAATAAGCAGTTTTAGCTATATAAGGAGGTTAATACTACTACTTCCTTAGTAAAAGCCTTTATAAAGAATCCGAATAAAATAAACCTTATTAAAAACTTCTTATAAAAAGATCTTATAATAAACTATAAACTTAAGATTAGCCGAACTAAGGACCTACCTAAACTTATTATTAATAAGGGCGTCCGGATCTACGCTAAAGACTTAAAATATATATTAAAAGTTTAAGATATCCTTTAATCGTTTCCCCGCCTTTAAAGGGATAAAGGAGTAGTATATATAAACGAATCCGAATATATACGCATTCTTTTAATAAAAGGATAGTAATACTAACGGGTTATATTAAGATTATACTTATTAAGCGATAAAGATAAGAAGGTAATAGATATAATATTTAGCTAGCTAACTGCGTAAGGCCGATTAAAACGAGTTTATAAGCTAACCCCGTTCGCGGTATTAGTATTTATAATATAAAAGACGGTAAAAAGAAAAAGAAAAGGATAAGTAGTTATAGACTTATAAGGGATTAATGCTATTATTACCTTAAACGCTTACTTAATACCCCTTTAAAGCGATATAATTAAACGCCTTTAAGGATAAAAGTTTATTAATATAGTAAATATATAATCGTTTTTCTACTAGTTTTTAGTTTACTAAGACTACTAAGAAAGGTTTATAGTTATAAGCTATTTAAGGCTAAAAAGATTAATAATAATACTTATAGGCTTTAAAAACTCCCCGGTATATATTTAAAGGTTTATCGATAACGTTCTTTATAGCTATTAAAAATACGCGGCAGCTTATATTAATAATATTATTATCTACTCCGATATAGCTAAAAAATACCTTTAATATTTTAAGTCCGTATTCCGCGCCTTCTATAACTTTAATATTACCTTATTTAAACTAAAGTCCTTCTTAGCGTACTTATCTATATAGCTCTTTAGATTTAAAGTAAACGCTATTAGCTTAATAAATATAGATAAACGCGTGCGAGCTTTAAAGGATATCGCGTTTTTAAAGAACCTTTAATAGCTTAAGAAATAGATTAGCCTTACTAAGTAGCTATATTATATAGTCTTATATTTCGCTAAGAAAGTCGATATCTTATAAAAACGAAAAACGGAGCTGCTTTAAGTAAGATAAGAAAAAAGAGTCCCCTTAAGGGGCTAAGGACGGGCTTAATATACCGCGAAAGCCGCTTTCTAGCTTACTTTAAAAGAAAAAGAGGCCTTCGCGATTTTAACTAAAAAACTTACTAAGCCTTAAATAATTTACTACTTCGACCTCGCTTAATAACTATTTATCTAAATCGATATATCCTAAAAATATAAAGTAGCGGCTATAGCTTTTTACTTAAAAGAAAGCATAGAATAAAATAAAAAGACGCTACTAGCCTAAACTAAGGTCTAGCTTATTATTTACTTAAGCCGCGCCTTTTAAGGCGGAGAACCTTAATACTAGCTTACGGAACTTAAAGTAGCCGGTTTAATATAGGCAGTACGTAAGTTATATACTATAGTACTATCTATAAAAACGCTATAAGTAGTTGTCTTTACCGACTATATAAGTACTTATAAAATCGTATACTAAAAATCGCTATTCTTTATTAGTATAAAATCTAATAATAAGCTAGTCCTTATATCTTAATCCTTAAGCTAATTCCTACTTAAAGTATATTATATCTTAAGCGTTAAAAACGTCATACTAAACGCGCTTTTATATTTACTATACTAAGATAATAGGCTAGTATCTTTAAACTAAGAAGGGGAATTAAAATATATTTAAGAAGATAAAATAACAGACTATATATTCCTCTACGCGGAAGTATTAATCGAATTGCCGCTCCGCTAAAAATTAATTAATAGATATACGGAGGATATATAGTAAGTAAAAATCATAGCGTAGCTTAGCGATAAAGATAGTATCCTTAAACTTTTATTCTTTTTATTATAAGGGTTATTATACTTTATAGAGAACGATAAACGCTAAAGACTATATATCCTTAAGACTTATATTAAGGAGATCGTTAAAAACGCTTACGCTAAATATTTTTATACTAGCCGCACCTATATATAGTAAGATCTATTTAAAAGCTTCTTAATCTTATAGCTTAGTAAATATATAAATAAGGTTATAAATAGCTACGATACTTTTTATTATAACTAAACTAATTAAAGTAAGACGCTAAAGTAGCTTATCCTAATTTAAAGCCCGCCGGTTTTATATTATATAATAGCGATAGACTTTATTACTAAGCTCTTAATAGTCTAAGCTAAATAATCCCTATAAAAAGATCTTATAAAGAACTTTTTTAATACCTTATTAACTATAACTAATAAATTCTTAAAAATATATTTACTTATCTTAAGCAATAACTAGTTTATAGTAAAAGACTAAGTATAAGCGTTATATACCGAACTACTTTATGCTAACTAAGGGATTTTAAAGGGGATAATCTTTAACTAAGACGTAAAGTTTACTTTAGTATTTTAGCGGACTTTATAGTAAGCCTTCGGATTAAAGCTTTTTATATTTACCGCTTAGTACCTTTAAACTAATAGCTTATTAAAAAGGCGAAACTAAACTATAAAAATCGCGCTACGATTCGTTACCGCTAATTTCCTAGACTTATGCTAAATTAATATACTAGTTGCCTTTTAGTTTAGCCTTAATAATTCCTTCTCTTTAGTAATTTACGCGGCTTTTAATAAGCTTTTTATAAAGATAAGAATAAATAATAGCCTTCGGTTCCTTAGTAACTAATTATACCTATAAAACTAAGGGGTCTTATAAAAAGAAGCTAAGTTAGCTATTACTTATACTTAAGCCGCTATAAAAGATAGATATAATAAGAAATACCGCTTATAAAAATTTAAGCCTAGTAATTAAGTTTAGCTATAACTTAGTAAAGGCTATTATATCGCGGATAGTAAACTAGTAAAGCTTTAGGAAAGACGCACTAAGCTATTTAAAGTTACTACTAAAGTAAGATAGCTTATATACCGGCTAGATATAAAAAGGTCCTTTAATATCTATTTAATTGTTTTAGTAATATAACTACGCTTAGTAAATAAGCTAGCTATACGCTTAAGATTAGTTTAAAATAAAGGGATACCTTACTTAAATAAGTAAGAAGTAAAACGAATTCTATAAACTTATATAATAAAAAGAGGCGGCGGAAAGCTAAAAAAAGAGTTCCTTATAGCTTAAAAAGGCTAGCTAAGCAGTTATAACTTATAAGTAAACGAAAAAGCGGTCTTCTTACTAAAAATCGTAAAAGCCTTTAAAAAAGCATAAAAGAAGTTAGCTACTTAAGTAGTTCGGACGAAAGTATAACGCGCGGCTTTTATAACTTAATATAAAACTCTTTAATTAAGAGAATTAAGCGGTTAAGCTTAAGTATAAGACTTAAAAGCTACTATAAGTTATAAGAAACTATAACTTACTATACTTAAGGTAATTAGTTATTTTAATAATAATATACCGCCGTTTACCTTAAGTAATAA
>JAPEBW010000926.1:0-34907 GCA_027405785.1 Ophiocordyceps robertsii
TTAATTCTTAGTTTACTAAGACTACTAAGAAAGGTTTATAGTTATAAGCTATCGTAAGCTAAAAAGATTACTAGTAATACTTATAGGCTTTAAGAACTCCCCGGTATACGTTTAAAGGTTTATCGATAACGTCCTCCGTAAATACTAAAAATATACGGCGGCCTATATTAACGATATTATTATCTACTCCGATATAGCTAAAGAATACTTTTAATATCTAAAAGCTATATTCCGCGCCTTCTATAACTATAATATTACCTTATCTAAACTAAAGTCCTTCTTAGCATACCTATCTATATAGCTCTTTAGATTTAAGGTAAACGCTATCGGCTTAATAAATATAGACGAACGCGTGCGAGCCTTAAGGGATATCGCGTTCTTAAAGAACCTTTAATAGCTCGAGAAATAGATCGGCCTTACTAAGTAGCTACGCTATACGGTCTTATATTTCGCTAAGGAAGTTAACGTCCTATAAAAACGAAAGATAGAGCTGCTTTAGGTAGGACGGGAAGATAAAGTCCCCTTAAGGGGCTAAGGACGGGCTCGATATACCGCGAAAGCCGCTTTCTAGCTTACTTTAAAAGAGGAAGAGGCCTTCGCGATTTTAACTAAGAAACTTACTAAGCCTTAAATAATTTACTACTTCGACCCCGCCCGATAACTATTTATTTAGATTGATATATCCCGAGAATACGGAGTAGCGGCTATAGCTTTCTACCTAAAAAAAGGCACGGAATAGGATAAAAAGACGCTACTAGCCCGGACTAAGGTCTAGCTTATTGTTTACTTAAGCCGCGCCCTTTAAAGCGGAGAACCTTAATACTAGCCTACGGAACTTAAAGTAGCCGGTTTAGTATAAGCAGTATATAAGCTATATATTATAGTACTATCCGTAAGAACACTATAGGTAGTCGTCTTTACCGACTACGTAAGCACCTATAGAATTATATACTAAAAATCCTTATTTTTTATTAGTATAAAATCTAATAATAAGCTAGTCCTTATATCTTAATACTTAAGCCAATTTCCGCTTAAGGTATATTATATCCTAAGCGTTGAAAACGTCGTGCCGGACGCGCTCTTACGTTTACCGCACTAAGATAATAAGCCGGTATCCCTAAACTAAGAAGGGGAATTAAAACGTATTTAAGAAGACGAGATAACGGACCGCGTATTCCTTTATGCAAAAGCATTAATCGAATTGCCGCTCCGCTAGAAAATAATCAATAGATATATAAAAGATATACGGTAAGTAAAAATTATAGCATAGCTTAGCGATAAAGATAGGGTCCCCGGACTTCTATTCCTCCGGTCGTAGGGGTTGCTATACTTTATAGAGAACGATAAACATAAGAGACTATATATCCCCGAGACCTACGCTAAGGAGATCGTCGAAGACGCCTATACTAAATACTTTTATACCGGCCGCACCTATATATAGCAAGACCTATCTAAAAGCTTCTTAATCCTACGGCTTAGTAGATATATAAACGAGGTCGTAAACGGCTATAATACTTACTACCGCAACTAAACTAACTAAAGTAAGACGCTAAAGTAGCTTATCCCGATTTAAAGCCCGCCGGTTTTATACTATATAATAGCAATAGACTTTATTACTAGGCTCTTAGTAGTTTAAGCCGAACAATCCCTATAAAAAGATCCTATAAGGAACTTCTTTAATACCTTATTAACTATAACCGATAAATTCTTAAAAATATATCTCCTTATCCTAAGCAATAATTAGTTTATAGCGGAAGACTAAGCATAAGCGCTATATACCGAACTACTCCGCGCTAACTAAGGGATTCCGAAGGGGATAATCTCTAACCGGGATATAAAGTTTACCTTAGCATTTTAGCGGACCTTATAGCAAGCCTTTAGATCGAAGCTTCTTATATCTATTGCTTAATACCCTTAAACTAATAGCTTATCGAAAAGGCGAAACTAAACTATAGAAATCGCGCTACGATTCTTTACTGCTAATTTCCTAGACCTACGCTAGACTAATATACTAATCGCCTTTTAGTTTAGTCTTAATAATTCCTTCTTCTTAGTAATTTACGCGGCCTTTAATAAGCTTATTATAAGGATAAGAATAAATAACGGCCTTCGGTTTTTAAGTAACTACTTATACTTATAAAACTAAGAGGTCCTATAAAAAGAAGCTAAGTTAGCTATCGCTTACGCTTAAGCCGCTATAAAAGATAGATACGATAAGAAATACCGCCTGCTAAAATTTAAGCCTGGCGATTAAGTCTAGCTATAGCTTAGTAAAGGCTACTACGTCGCGGATAGCAAACTAGCGAAGCTTTAAAAAAGACGCACTAAGCCGTTTAAAGTTACCGCTAAAGTAAGATAGCTTATATACCGGCTAAATATAAAAAGGTCCTTAAATATTTATCCGGTCGTTTTAATAGTATAACTACGCTTAGCGGACGAGCTAGCTATATACTTAAGACCGGTCTAAGATAAAGGGATACCTTACCTAAATAAGTAAGAAGTAAAACGGATCTTATAAAGCTATATAATAAAGAAAGGCAGCGGAAAGCTAAGGAAGGAGTTCCTTATAGCTTAAAAAGACTAGCTAAGCAGCTATAACTTATAAGTAAACGAAAAAGCGGTCTTCTTGCTAAAGATCGTAAAAGCCTTTAAAAAAGCATAAAAGGAGTTAGCTACTTAAGTAGTTCGGACGAGAGCATAACGCGCGGCCCTTATAACTTAATACGAAACTCTTTAACTAGGAGAATTAAGCGGTTAGGCTTAAGCATAAGACTTAAAAGCTACTACGGGTTATAAGAAACTATAACTTACTACGCTTAAGGTAATTAGTTATTTTAATAATAATATACCGCCGTTTACTTTAAGTAATAAAGCCCTTTTAGCCTTATAGTATACCTATTTAAATTCTCTCCGCCGCCCGCCCTTTCTCCTTTCCTTTCTTCTTTCTATAACTATATTTCCCTTTACCGCCGGCTATAGCCCGCTATACCTCGCTTACTCTTATACGTATAACTTTCTTTACTTTAAGCCTATAATCCTTATACTCCCGTTTTAAGTCCTTTTATCGTCTAACGTCTCTTATAGCTAAAACTAGCTATTCCGTAACTACCTTTTTAGCCCGCTCTTTTATAAGCCCCTACGCCTTTAATATAAAGGATATAAACGAGCTCTTAAGCTCTATAGAAACGAGGTAGCTATCCTTTATAGCCTTAAGTCCCTTAGCGAGAGCTAAAACCTCTAGGTTTAAGCCTCCGTATAAACCTATACCGCCTTTTATAGCCGCGCTTAAGCCGATAGATTCGACTTAGATTATAGCACTATAAAGGATAGCCTATACTACCCTTTCTAAATACTTAACTTAAACGACTCGCCTCCCGGCCCTATATTATAGCGAGGTCTAGATAGCCGGTTTCGCGGCAACTCCGCTATACCTCCCGCTTAGCTCCTACTATCCGGAAGCCCCCGCCGCCTATATATTTTTTAAGACGTAGCCGGAAATCTTTATTAGCGGAATAACTAGCCGATGCTTAATGCCTTAAGGTTAGCTAACCTCGCTATAGTCCTAAGATTTATAGTAGCCGCTATAGCTAGCGGAAACCCGCTTTAGCTAAACGACTAAAATAACGTCCGCGCTGTCCTTAACTATATATCCGAGGCCTAGCTTAACTAGTTTATAGCTAGGTTTATAGCGGCGTCTTAAGCGACTATAGCTAAAACCCCGTCTCGCTTCGCACGCGGTTTAGCCCGTGCTATAAAATCCCCTTCTTAGCTTATAGCCGCTATAAGCTTTAAAGACCCGTTTAGTCCCGCTTAGCGAACGCTCTTCCCGCCCGCCGCTATGCTTAGCCCGGCTATATAAAGGCGTATAAGCGCCTTATTATAGTCTATCCGCTATCCCTCCTTAACCGGAGGAGATAGCGATAACTAGCCTCGCGATATATTCCGCCGCTTAATCTTATAAAAGCCGCTAATAGTAACTAATATAATCCTTAATAAACTTAGCTTCGTAGGCCTATATTCCGGCGATAAGATTATAATAATCGGGAGTTTCCGCTTAGCTATAAACTACGCTAAGTTCTACTTATAGGCCCGCGAAGAGTCTAAACGCGACTTAACTTTAACTTAAGCAATAAAGTTCTTAAGCTTTAATATCCGCTTTATCGGCCGCACTAACTACGCGCTTTATATTCTCGCCTTTAAGGCCCCCTTTATATAAAGGTTCTTTAAGACTATTAAGCACGTTTAAAACCTTAAGAGCGAGGAGTTAGGTACTAAAACTATTAAGGACCTTATTACCCGCTTTTAAGCGGGAATATAAACGTTCGATACCTTAGTGCTTACTATACTTATTAATATTAGCGGGACGGCGTACCCTTACCTTAATACCTTCCCGGTAGCTAGACGCGCGTTAGTTAGCGGAAAGGCGTAAGTAGTAGCGCCGCGTAAAAAGGATAATAAGTTAAAAAGCCTAGCAACGGAGAGCGGGGGATAACTACGAAAGCGGTAGTAGGTAGGATATAATATCTCGCTTATAGGCGGCCTATAAGGCTAGTAAGTAAAACGGGAGACTTAGCGGAGGATTAAAAAATAGTATAAGAAGGGTAAGTAAGATAATAATACGAAATAAAGCTTAAATAAAGCTAGTCTCTCGTAATATATCCCGCCGGGGAACTTAAGCATACCTTAGCGCGAAGACACCTTACTACTTAGTAAGGGCCCGAATATACGCCTTAAAGGAGAGTCGGAAAAACGTTACTATAAGTTTTAGCCAGACGCGCTAATTACCTTAATAAGAATAAAGCCGCATAACTAAATATAAGGTAAGGATTTACGATAAAGCTACCTACTAACTATCTTAAGCTACTTAGTTACTATTAGCTAGATAGGCTAATAAAACTATTAAAAGGATAAGGACGGCGTATTATTAATATAGCGTAAAATCACTACTATAAAGCTATTACTTAGCACCCCCTTTACTTTATCCTTACTTTAAACTAACGAGGATATTAGCTTTTCTTTCTTACTTAAGGGAGTTATTACGGAATCTAAATAGCTATACCTAGACTCCTTACTTTACTCTTAAAGAAGCCTTATAAAACCCCGCGACGGAAATACCTAAAGCACGTACTACGAAGGCTCGCTTAAGGAGATATAACGAACATTACTAATTAGACCTTACTAAGGTTTCTAAGATATAACTATAGATAGTTAAGAGCCTACCTAACTATAGTTTACGACGTATCTAACTATAAGAGATACTATAAAAACTATTAAGCGGATTCCGCCTATATCTTTAAAGGATTTTTAAGGATTTCCGCGGGATATCCTAACTATAGTTTAACCCGTTTTTAACTATAGAAGCACCCCGGAAGATATAGGATAAACCTTACCGCGATTTTTAAGGGATATTTAAGGATATCTAAGGGATTTCCTTAATTATAGTTTATAGTATTTTTAACTAAGCTTATACTTAGTTTATTAAGCGATTTTATAAGGATATCTACGGTTTACTTTACGTACTACGGATAGTATAGTTAGAGATCCTTAAAATTAGCTTAAAGAACTAAGTATAAAGTAGCTAGCTATGCCTTTAAGAAATAGATAAGCTTTTTATTATTTTTAAACCCTTATATACGTTTACGTGCGGTAATTAGTCTGTTATACCGGCCCGACTGGCGGTAATTAGTCCGTAGTACCGGCCCTGACTGGCGGTAATTAGTCCGTAGTACCGGCCCCGACTAGCGGTAATTAGTCTGCGCCCTATCCCTTTATCCTTACGCCGTAGGGCGTAGCATTAAGTAATTTTATAAGAATATTTATAGTTTTATATATTGTTAATATATAGTAAGATAGTATAGTTAAAGATCTTTAAAATTAGCTTAAATAACTAAGTATAAAGTAGCTAGCTATGCTTTAAGGAAAAGATAAGCTTTTTACTATTTTTAAACCTTTATATATATTTATATATAGTAATTAGCTTATTATACCGGCTTAATTAGCGGTACTTAGTTTATAGTACTAGCTTTAATTAGTAGTATTTAATTTATAATACTAGCTTTAACTAGTAGTAATTAGTTTATACTTTATCCCTTTATTTTTATATTATAAAGCGTAGTAAATAGTAGCAATTCTTACTTATTTTAATAAAAACCCTTTAAATATTTACTAAGCTTAAAGCGACTATATTATATACTTAATTACTTATCTTATAAGAGGTTAAATACTAAATAATATTTTCTTTAATAAGAAGCTCTTATTAGCCTTTAAGTCTAACCTTAATAATTAGTATTCTTTCCTAAATGCGCTTATAACTAAACTTTAAGATAAGTACGCCGTAAAAGCGGAAAAAGCCGTAGCTTACTAAGTATATTAGTTTTAGAATCTCCTTTACCCTTTTTTAAGGTTTTATACTATAATTGCTTATAAAGCTAAATAAGATATAAAATAAGTCCCGCTTAGCTAAGCTAAGATTACTACTTTTTAAAAAGTAATCTACTTTTAAAATACTAATAAAAGATAAACTATAAAATAATAAAACTTATATAACTAAGTAAACTAAATTTACTATTACTTAAATAGATTAATTATTCTTTAATTAAAAGAAATAAGAATAAGCTAACCTTAAGTCTTTTTAGCTTTTTACCCTTTAAATACCTTCCGAATTAAGCCGGTAATAAAGCTACTTTTCCCTTAAGATATTAAGCTTAGCGGATACTTTTACTATATACTATTAATAAAGTTTAGTTTATAAGCTTTAACCGGAAATCTACCTAAAAGAATACTTAGTAGTTTCTTAGTTTAATATTACTATTTAGCCTTATCCGCTATAGCCGCGCTAATTAAAGCGTTTTAAGAACTTTTAATTAATAAAAATAAGCTTTTTATACTTAAAGCCTTATAGTATATTAAATTTTAAGATACGTATAAAATAAAAGGTTAAGCACTTAGCGAGAGTTTTAAGACTAAGACCTTAATAATAAGCAATAAAAATGCAATAAGCGATACTTTTAGCGGGCTAAACTTATTTATATTTAGTATATAGATATTAAGATTAAGTATAGTCTTAAGCCTTTTAAAAAGAATAGTAGTAATATTAAATAAATAATTCTTAAATCTCTTTTAAGTACTAAGAAAAAAGAACGCGCTTATAAAGCCCTAGGAAAAACCCTAACTATAAGCTAAGGATATAAATAGATTTAACTTATTAAGATTACTAAAAGTATCTTTTAATAAAGTCTAGGAAAATAATAAGGCTAATATATTCCGAGGAGTAAACTATTTTATTAACTTTATTTACCGGAATGCTAATAAAAGTAAGGATTATATAGATAAGATAGCTATTTAATTACCCTTTCTCTTTTAAGGAAGTACGGCAGAATAGTATTTTTAAGACCTTTTAAAACTAAAATAAGAAAGACTTAGCAAGCTTAATATAAAGCTAAGCCGATAGATCTCCGCTTAATAAAAACGGTTTAAAATCCACTTAAATATAGTAATATAAGCACTTAATAAAAAGCACTTTACTATTTAAAATATAGTAATAAGGTCTAACTTTAAGTCTTAAATATTACGCTTACGATATAAAGCTTAGGACGCGCTTTATTAGCTAGACTATTTTACTATAGTAATTTACTAAAAGCTAAATATCTACTAATAATAATTCTTATACTATTTAGTAAGAAATAAGGATATAAATAAATAAATTAATAAATATAAGGAAATTCTTTTTTAGCTATAAGTTTAATATACTTAAGGATCTTAAAAGTACTTATTAGCGTAAAGAAAATAGGTTTAACTTATAAAAAAGCGAGGCTTAACTAGCTATACCTTATTTATACTTTAAGGATAGTTTAAAACGCCTTAACTATCTATTAAGGGCTTATTAAGCCTATAAGTTATATTTTTAGACCGCTTAGCTAAGGTAAATATACTATAAACCTTTTAGCGATTACTAAGTTAAAGGAGAAACCTAACTAAATAGTTAAGAATATAAGCTAAGGTCTTTTACCTTAAGAGAAAAAGGACCTTTTAGACTATACGCTTACTAATACTAAAGCTAGACTAACTATACTTTATAACTAAGGAAAAAACTATAAAAAAGATTAATAACTATTTAAAGGACAAAAAATATAATATAAAAGGAGCTTAAATAAATACTAATAAAAGCTTAAAGAAAACCGTGATTTATACTATAATAAACCTAGTTTTAAAGGCCGATAAAGTATATTAATTTTATAATAAGGTATTCTCCTTAAAAAATAAACTTTACTACTATATTAAAAATAAATACCCCTTTAACCTTAGCTAAGATATTACTATTTAAAGACGTAGCTTAATATAGTAAGTAGTTATTTAAAAGCTATAAAGCGTTTAAATAGTTAAGGCTTTCCTTAAAGTTTAACTTTTAAGCTTTAATAAGCTATTATAATTTACTTATATACGCTTATTAGTCTAAAAAAAAGTAAGGCCTAAGATAAGTATTAAAGTTTATATAGATATTAAAGTAGATTAAAGCCTTATTTAGGCCGACTTAATAAAGACCTTTTAAGATATAACTATAAACTTCTTTTAATAAATTCTTATTTAAGAAGTAAGAAGAATAGCTACTATTAGATAAGTAGAATTTACTATATATATACTAAGAAGGCTAAATAGTAGCCTCGTAGTCGCTAAAGTAAGGATTAGCGCTTAAATAGTAAAACGCTTAGCAGCTAATATATTACTTAGCTAAGATTTTCTAGTTCTTTATTAAGGGGACCTTATTAACTTTACGTTAATCTTATAGATCGGGGCTTATAAAGGGATTAACGCTAAATTTAAGATAGTTTAGCTAAGATTAGTAATATATAATTAGGTAATTTACTTAGCTATTATAACGATTTTAGCTAGTTTTAGCTACGCTTTACTTATATAAGTCTAGGCACTACTATTAAAGCGTAATATAATATTCTTTCTTAATAATCTTAAGCTCGCTTAAATAATTATATAAGATTATAAGAGCTTTATAGCAATAAACTACTTAAAGAACTATTAATACTCCGCTAAAGCTAAAAAGTAAGGATAATTATAGACCTTAATAAGTAGTTTTAAGAATATAAGGAGATTAATATTATTATTCTTTTAGCGGAAGTCTTTATAAAAAACCCGGATAAAATAAACCTTACTAAGGACTTCTTATAAAAAGATCTTA
The DNA here is from genome assembly GCA_027405785.1 of Ophiocordyceps robertsii. Taxonomy (NCBI): domain Eukaryota; kingdom Fungi; phylum Ascomycota; class Sordariomycetes; order Hypocreales; family Ophiocordycipitaceae; genus Ophiocordyceps; species Ophiocordyceps robertsii. Next base: position 9,191 of record JAPEBW010000926.1, read on the forward strand.
TAATAACCTATAAGCTCGAAATCGGCTAAACTAAAGACTTACTTAAACTTATTACTAATAAAAGCGTTTAAATTTACGCTAAGGACTTAAAATATATATTAAAGGTTTAAGATATTCTTAAATCATTTCCCTGCTTTTAAAAAGATTAAGGAGTAGTATATATAAATATGTTTAAATATATATATATCCCCTAAGTAAAAAGATAGTGATATTAATAAGTTATATTAAGATTATATCTATTAAGCGATAAAAATAAAAAAGTAGTAAATATAGTATTTAGCTTACTAACTAAGTAAAGATAATTAAAATAAGTTTATAAGCTAACTTTATTTACGGCGCTAGTATTTATAGTATTAAAGATAGTAAATAAAAAGAAAAAGAGATAAGTAGTTATAAACTTATAATAGATTCACGCTATTATTACCTTAAACCCTTACTTAATACCGCTTTAAAGCAATATAATTAAACGCCTTAAAAGAAAAAAGTTTATTAATACGGTAAACGTATAATCCTTTTTTATTAGTTTTTAATTTATTAAAACTACTAAGAAAGGTTTATAGTGAAAAGCTATTATTAGCTAGAAAGGTCGTTAATTATACTTATAAGCTTAAAAACTCCTTAGTATATTTTTAAAGGTTTATTAATAATATCTTTTATAAATATTAAAAATATAAAGTAGTTTATATTAATAATATCTTTTATAAATATTAAAAATATAAAGTAGTTTATATTAATAATATTATTATCTACTTTAATATAGCTAAAGAATACCTTTAATACTTAAAGGTAGTATTCCGTGCTTTTTACGACTATAATATTCTCTTATCCGGATTAAAGTACTTTTTAGCGTATTAATTTATAAAACTCCTTAGATTTAAAGTATACGCTATTAGCTTAATAAATATAAACAAACGCGTATAAGCTTTAAAGGATATTGCGTTTTTAAAGAACCTTTAATAACTTAAGAAATAGATCGGCCTTATTAAGTAGCTACGCTATATAGTCTTATATTTTGCTAAAGAAGTAAATATCCTATAAAGATAAAAGATAGAGCTACTTTAAGTAAGATAAGAAAAAGGAGTCCCCTTTAAGGGCTTAGGATAAGCACGATATACTATAAAAGCCGCTTTTTAGCTTACTTTAAGAAAAGAAAAGACCTTTATAAATTTAACTAAAAAACTTACTAAGCTTTAAACAATTAACTACTTCGACCCCGCTTAATAACTATTTATTTTAATCAATATATCCTAAAAATATAAAGTAATACCTATATTTCTTAACTTAAAAGAAGGTATAAAAAAAGATAAAAAGACTTTATTAGTATAAACTAAAGTTTAGCTAATTGTTTACTTAAGCCGCGCCTTTTAAAGCGGAGAACCTTAACACTAGCTTATAAAGCTTAAAGTAGCTAGTTTAATATAAGTAGTCTATAAGCTATATACTATAATACTATCCGTAAGAACGCTATAAGTAGTTATTTTTACCGACTATATAAGTACTTATAAAATCGTAAATTAAAAATCCTTATTCTTTATTAATATAAAGTTTAATAATAATCTAATCCTTACCTCTTAATACTTAAGCTAATTCCCGCTTAAGGTATATTATATCTTAAGTATTAAAAACATTATACTAAACGCTTTTTTATATTTACCGTACTAAGATAATAGATTAGTATCTTTAAACTAAGAAAGAGAACTAAAACGTATTTTAGAAGATAAGATAATAAACCGCGTGTTCTTTTATATAGAAGTATTAATTAAATTGCCGCTCCGCTAAAAAATAATTAATAAATACACGGAGGATATATAGTAAGTAAAAATTATTATATAGCTTAGCGATAAGGACGGTATTCTTAAACTTCTATTTTTTTAATTCTAAGGGTTATTCTACTTTATAGAGAATAATAAATGCTAAAGACTATATATTCTTAAGACTTACGCTAAGGAAATCGTTAAAAACGCTTATACTAAATATTTTTATACTAGCCGCACTTATATATAATAGGATTTATTTAAGAGTTTCTTAATCTTATCGCTTAGTAAATATATAAAAAAAGTTATAAATAGCTATAACGCTTACTACTATAACTAAACCGATTTGTTATAAAATTTATAACTTAGGCATTTAAAAAAATAATTACTAAGTAAATGTATAATTATAGTAAATACTAGAAAATTATAAATAAGTATAATAATATTGTTCCTTTAAAATATACTAAAAAAGACTTAAAAAGTATAAGGGAGTTTAAAAATATTCTTATTAAAATTACTATATAAATAAGTAGTAAGTCTTTTAACTAAAAAAGAAAAAGCAAATTATTATTTTACTTATTAATTAATAATTAAATTTACTTTACTTTAAAGCTTACTTATTATAAATAGTAGTTAGCCCGATTTAAATTAAATTGTTTTACTTATAATCTTTTCTTAAGCTTAATTATAGTATATTATTTTTTTTATTAAATTATAATTTATTAATTACCTTTATAGTATAATAATTATATACTTTAAAAGTATACTAGCTATAATACTAAGGTTAGTTTAAAACTTACGCCTTATTTTAAAGATATATACTAACGTTAGCCTCCTTACTTATTTATACCGCCTAGATATAGTTAGTAATAAGCGAGGGTCTTATATATATATATAAGCAACGGTCTTTAGTAAGAGCTTTAAAGGTATAATATATATTTATAGGCGGGCGAGGGCAAGCGAAGGTTAGTGCCGATATAGGCTATATATATTAAAGTAAGACGCTAAAATACCTTATCCCGATTTAAAGCTTGCCGGTTTTATACTATATAATAGCAATAAACTTTATTATTAAGCTCTTAGTAGTTTAAGCTAAATAATTCTTAAAAAGAGATCTTATAAAAAACTTCTTTAATACCTTACTAACTATAACTAATAAATTCCTAAAGATATTTCTCCTTATCTTTAGTAATAATTAGTTTATAGCGGAAGACTAAGTATAAGCATTATATATTAAGCTACTTTATGCTAACTAAGAGATTCCGAAGAGAATAATTGTTTACTAAGATATAAAGTTTGATTTAATATTTTAGCGGACTTTATAGTAAGCCTTTAAATCGAAGCTTTTTATATTTACTACTTAGTACCCTTAAACTAATAGCTTATAAAAAAAGCGAAACTAAACTATAAAAATCATACTATAATTCTTTACCGCTAATTTCTTAGACTTATACTAAACTAATACGCTAATCGCCTTTTAGTTTAGCCTTAATAATTCTTTCTCCTTAGTAATTTATATAGCTTTTAGCAAGCTTATTATAAGAATGAAAATAAATAACGGGCTCCGGTTACTTAATAACTACTTATATCTATAAAACTAAGAGGTCTTATAAAAAGAAGCTAAGTTAGCTATTACTTATGCTTAAGCTATTATAAAGAATAAATATAAAAAGATAAACCGCCTGCTTAAATTTAAGCTTAGTAATTAAGTTTAGCTATAGCTAAATAAAGGTTACTATATCGCGGATAATAAACTAGCTAAACTTTAAAAAGGATATATATACTAAGCCGTTTAACGTTACTACTAAAATAAAATAGCTTATATACTAGTTAAATATAAAAAGGTCCTTTAATATTTATTTAGTTATCTTAATAGTATAACTACGCTTAGTAAATAAGCTAGCTACGCGCTTAAGGCTAGTTTAAAATAAAAGGATACCTTAAATAAATAAGTAAGAAGTTAAACGAATCTTATAAAGCTATATAATAAAGAAAAGTAGCGGAAAACTAAGAAATAAGTTTCTTATAGCTTAAAAAGGCCAGCTAAGTAGCTATAACTTATTAGTAAATAAAAAAGCTGTCTTCTTGCTTAAAATTATAAAAGCTTTAAAAAAGGTTTAAAAAGAGTTAGTTACTTAAGTAGTTTAAATAAAGGTATAATACGCGGCCTTTATAACTTAATATAAAACTTTTTAATTAAAAAAAGAAAGTCGTTAAGCTTAAGTATAAAACCTAAAAGCTATTATAAGTTATAAGAAACTATAACTTATTATACTTTAAGTAATTAGTTATTTTAATATTAATCTACCGCTATTTACCTTAAGTAATAAGGCCCTTTTAACCTTATAATATACTTATTTAAATTCTTTCCGCTACTTACTTTCTCTTTTTTCTTTTTTTCTTTTTATAATTATATTTCCTTATACCGCTAGCGTTAGCCCGCCGCACCTCGCTTACTTTTATATATATAACTTTCTTTACCTTAAACCTATAATCTTTATACTCTTATTTAAAGTTTTTTTATTATTTAATATCTCTTATAGCTAAGACTAACTATTTTATAACTACTTTTTTAGCCCGCCTTTTTATAAGCTCTTATAACTTTAATATAAAGGATATAAGTAAGCACTTAAGCTTTATAGAAATAAGGCGGCTATACTTTATAGCCTTAATATTACGGAATTTAAACGGCCACGCCTAAACTCCTTACTTTACTTTAAAGGAAGCCTTATAAAACCCCGTAATAAAAACGCTTAAAGTATATACTATAAAGGCTCGCTTAAAGGAATATAACGAATATTACTAGTCGGACCCCGCTAAAGTCTTTAAGATACTACTATAAAGGGTTAAGAGTTTACTTAACTATAGTTTATAATATCTAATTATAGTTTACGATATCTTTAACTATAAAAGATATTATAAAAGCTACTAAGCGGATTCCGTTAATATCTTTAAGGGATATCTAAGAATTTCCGCGGGATATCTTAACTATAGTTCGACCCGTTTTTAACTATAAAAGCACCTTAAAAGATATAGGATAAACCTTACCGCGATTTTTAAAAGATATTTAAGGATATTTAAAGGATTTCCTTAACTATAGTTTATAGTATTTTTAATTAAGCTTATATTTAGTTTATTAAGCGATTTTATAAGGATCTTTACGGTTTATTTATATACTATAAATAGTATAGTTAAAGACCCTTAAAAATAGCTTAAAGAACTAAGTATAAAGTAGCTAGCTATACCTTTAAGAATAAATAAGTTTTTTACTATTTTTAAACCTTTATATATATTTATATATAGTAATTAGTCCGTTATACCGGCTTAACTAGCGGTAATTAGTTTATAGTACTAGCCTTAACTAGTAATAATCAGTTTATAGTACTAGCTTTAATTCGTAGTAATTAGTTTATACTTTATTCCCTTATCCTTATACTATAAGGCGTAGTAAATAGTAGTAATTCCTACTTATTTAAACGGAAATCTTTTAAATATTTACTAAGCTAAAAGTAACTATATCGCACTATTAAATACTTATCTTATAAGAAGTTAGATACTAAATAATATTTTCTTTAATAAGAAGCTTTTATTAGCCTTTAAGTCTAACCTTAATAATAAGCACCTTTTTCTTAACGCGCTTATAATAAAACTTTAAGATAAGTAAGCTATAAGAGTAAAAGAGGCCGCGGCTTACTAAGTATACCGGTTTAATAATCTCCCTTACCTTTTTTTAAGGTACTATACTATAATAGCCTATAAAGCTAAATAGGATATAAAATAAGTCTTACTTAGCTAAGCTAAAACTACTACCTTTTAAGAGGCAATCCGCTTTTAAAATACTAATAAAAGATAAACTATAAAACGATAAAACTTATATAACTAAGTAAACTAAATTCGGTATTACTTAAACGGATCGATTATCCTTTAAATAAAAGACATAAGTATAAGCTAACTTTAAAACTATTTAGCTCCCCGCTTACTAAATACCCTTTAAATTAAGCCTATAATAAATTTACTCTTTCCTTTAAATAATAAGCTTAGCGGATATTTTTATTATATACTATTTATAAAGTTTAACTTAAAGGCCTTAACCGGAAATCCGCTTTAAAGGATACTTAGTATATTCTTAGTTTAATATTACTATTTAGCCTTATCCGTTATAGCTACGCTAATTAAGGCATTTTCGGGACTCTTAATTAATAAAAACGAGCCTTTTATGCTAAGGGCCTTATAATATACTAAATTCCGGGACGCGTATAAGATAAAAGGTTAAGCGCTTAGTAAAAGTATTAAGACTAAAACCTTAATAATAAGCGATAAGGATATAGTAAGCAATACCCTTAGCGGGCTAAACCTATTTATATTAAGCGCGTAGATACTAAGATTAAGTATAGCCTTAAGCCCCTTAGTAAGAATAGTAATAATATTAAACGAATAATTCTTTAGTCTCCTTTAAGTATTAAGAAAAGAAAATACGCTTATTAAGCCTTAAGAAAAACCTTAACTATAAGCTAAGGATATAAAGAGATTTAACTTATTAAGACCTTTAAAAGCATCCTTTAATAAAGTCTAAGAAGATAATAAGGCTAGTATATTTTAAGGAGTAGACCGTTTTATTAACTTTATCCGCTAAAACGCTAATAAAAGCGAGGCCTATATAGATAAATTAGCTATTTAATTGCCCTCCTTTTTTTAAAGAAGTACGGCGGAATAGTATTCCGGGGACCTCTTAAAACTATAATAAAAAGAACTTAGCGAGCTTAGCATTAACCTAAGCCGATAGATCTTTACCTTATAAAAACGGTTCGGAATCCGCTTAAATATAACGATATAAGCGCTCGATAAAGAGCGCTTTACTATCGAAGATATAGTAGTAAGATCCGACTTTAAGTCTTAGATATCGCGCTTATAACGTAAAGCTAAGGCCGCGCTTTATTAGCTACACTACTTAACTATAATAATTTACTAAAAGCTAAACGTTTACTTATAAGAATCCTTATAATATTTAAATAAGAAATAAGGATATTAATAGATAGATTAACGAATATAAGGAAATGCTTTTTTAGTTATAAGTTAAATATACTTAAGGATTTTAAAAGTACTTACTAGCGTAAAAGAAATAGGTTTAATATATAAAAAGGTAAGGGCCGACTAGCCGTACTTTATACATACTTAAAAGATAGTCCGGGACGCCCTAGCTATTTATTAAGAGCTTATTAAGGATAAGGGTTATATTCTTAAACCGCTTAATAAAGGCGGATATACTATAAGCCTTATAACGCTCGCTAAGTTAAAGGAGAAATCCGCTTAAATAGCTAAAAATATAAGCTAAGGTCTTTTAGCGTTAAAGAAAAAAGACCTTTAAGACTATACGCTTACTAATACTAAAGCTAAAATAGGTATACCCCGTAACTAAGGAAGGAACTATAGTAAAGACTAATAACTATTTAATAGATAAAAAGTATAATATAAAAGGAGCTTAGTTAAATACCGATAAAAGTTTAAAGGAAACTATAATCTATACTATAGCAGACTTAGTATAAGAGGCCGATAAAGCGTGCGGATTTTACGGTAAAGTATTTCCTTTAAAGAATAAGCTTTATTAATACGTTAAAGATAAATACCCCCTTAACCTTAACTAAGATATTGCTATATAAAGACGCAGCTTAGTATAGTAAGTAGTTATTTTAAAGCTATAAAGCGTTTAAATAGTTAAGGCTTCTTTTAATGTCTAGCTAGAAACCTTAATAAGCCGTTACGATTTACTTATATATACTTACTAGTTTATAAAAAAAAAGGGCCTAGGATAAGTATTAAAGCCAATATAAATATTAAGGTAGACCGAAACCTTATTTAAACTAACTTAATAAAGACCTTTTAAAATATAACTATAGACTCCTTTTAACGAATTCTTATTTAAGGAGTAAGAAGGATAGCTATTATTAGATAAGCGGAATTTGCCGCGTATATACTAAGAAGGCTAGATAGTAGCCTTATAGTTATAAAGGTAAAAATCGGCGCTTAAATAGTAAAACGCTTAGCGGCTAATATATTGCTTAGCTAAGACTTTTTAGTTCTTTATTAAGAGGACCTTATTAACTTTATATTAGTTTTACGGATCGGGGCTTATAAAGGGATTAAAGCTAAAGTTAAGATAGTCCGGCTAAGACTAGCAATATATAGATAGGTAATCTACTTAGTTACTATAATAATTTTAACTAGTTCTAGCTACGCCTTACTTATAGAAGTCCGGGCGCTGCTATTAAGGCGTAATATAATATTTTTCCTTAATAACCCTAAGCTCGCTTAGATAATAATATAAGATTATAAGAGCTTTATAGCGATAAACTATTTTAAAGAACTATTAGTACTCCGCTAAAGCTAAAAAGTAAGGATAATTATAGACTTTAATAAGCAGTTTTAGCTATATAAAGAGGTTAACGCTACTGCTTTTTTAGCGGAAGCCTTTATAGAAAATCCAGACGGAATAAACCCCGCTAAGGACTTTTTATTAAAGGATTTTATAGTAAACTATAAACTCGGAATTAGCTAAACTAAGGACCTGCTTAAACTTACTATTAATAAGGGCGTTTAAATTTACGCTAAAGACTTAAAATATATATTAAAAGTCTAAGATATTCTTTAATCGTTTCCCCGCCTTTAAAAGGACAAAGAAGTAATATATATAGATAAATCTAAATATATACGTATTTCTTTAGTAAAAAGATAATAATATTAATAAGTCGTATTAAGATTATACTTATTAAGCGATAAAGATAAGAAGGTAGTAAATATAATATTCGGCTAGCTAACTATATAAGGCCGATTAAAATAAGTTTATAGGCTAACCTTATTCGCGGCGCTAGTATTTATAGTATAAAAGATAGTAAATAGAAAGGAAAAGAGATAAGTAGTTATAGACTTATAAGGGATTAACGCTATTATTACCTTAAACGCTTACTAAATACCTCTTTAAAGTAATATAATTCAACGCTTTTAAGGAAAGAAGTTTATTAATATAGTAAACGTATAATCGTTTTTCTATTAGTTCTTAGTCTATTAAGACTACTAAGAAAGGTTTATAGTTATAAGCTATCGCGGGCTAAAAAGATTACTAGTAATACTTATAGGCTTTAAGAACTCCTTAGTATACGTTTAAAGGTTTATTAATAACGTCCTTTATAAATAATAAGAATACGCGGCGGCCTATATCGATAATATTATTATTTACTTTAATATAGCTAAAGAATACCTTTATTATTTAGAGGCTATATTCCGCGCCTTTTACGACTATAATATTACCTTATCTAAACTAAAATCCTTTTTAGTATACTTATTTATATAGCTCCTTAGATTTAAAGTAAACGCTATTAGCTTAATAAATATAAACGAACGCGTATAAGCTTTAAGAGATATTGCGTTCTTAAAGAACCTTTAATAGCTTAAGAAATAGATTAGTTTTACTAATTAGCTACGCTATATAGTCCCGTATTTCGGTAAGGAAGTTAACGTTTTATAAAAACGAAAAACGGAGCTACTTTAAGTAAGATAAGAAGAAGGAGTCCCTTTAAGAGGCTAAGGATAGGCTCGATACGCCGCGAAAGCCGCTTTTTAGCTTACTCTAAAAGAAGAAAAGGCCTTCGCGATTTTAACTAAGAAACTTACTAAGCCTTAAACAATCTATTACTTTAACCCCGCCTAATAACTATTTATCTAGATTAATATATCTTAAGAATATAAAGTAGCGGCTATAGCTTTTTACTTAAAAGAAGGTATAAAATAGGATAAAAAGACGCTATTACCCGGACTAAGGTCTAGCTTATTATTTACTAAAGCCGCGCCCTTTAAAGCGGAGAACCTTAATATTAGCCTATAGAACTTAAAGTAGCCGGTTTAATATAAGTAATATATAAGTTACGTACTATAGTACTATCTATAAGAATACTATAAGTAGTTATTTTTATTAACTATGCGAGTACTTATAAAATCGTATATTAAAAATCCTTATTCTTTACTAGTATAAAATCTATTAATAAGCTAGTCCTCGCGTCTTAATACCTAAGCTAATTCTCGCTTAAGGTATGCTATAATTTAAGCGTTAAAAACGTTATACCGGACGCGCTTTTATATTTACTATACTAAAACGATAAGCCGGTATCCTTAAACTAAGAAGGGGAATTAAAACGTATTTAGGAAGATAAGATAATAAACCGCGTATTTCTTTATATAAAAGTATTAATTTAATTACCGATCCGCTAAAAAATAATCGACGGATATATAGAGAATATATAGTAAGTAAAAATTATAGCGTAGCTTAGTAATAAAGACAGTATTCTTAAACTCTTATTCTTTTAGTTATTAAGGTTACTATACTTTATAAAGAACGACGGACGCTAAAGACTATATATCTTTAAAGCCTATACTAAGGAGATTGTTAAAAACGCTTATACTAGATATTTTTATACTAGCCGCACTTATATATAATAGGATTTATCTAAAAGCTTCTTAATCTTATAGCTTAATAAAGATATAAATAAGGTTATAAATAGCTATAATACTTATTACTATAACTAAACTAATTAAGGTAAGACGCTAAAGTAGCTTATCTTAATTTAAAGCTTACTAGTTTTATATTATATAATAGCGATAGACTTTATTCTTAAGCTTTTAGTAGTTTAAGCTACATAATCCTTATAAAAAGATTTTATAAAGAACTTCTTTAATACCTTACTAACTATAACTAATAAATTTTTAAAAATATATCTTCTTATCTTAAGTAATAACTAGTTTATAGCGGAAGATTAAGCATAAGTATTATATACTAAACTACTCCGCGCTAAATAAGGGATTTTAAAGGGGATAATCTTTAACTAAGACGTAAAGTTTACCTTAGTATTTTAGCGGACCTTATAGTAAGCCTTTGGATTAAAGCTTTTTATATTTACTACTTAGTACCTTTAAACCGATAGCTTATTAAAAAGGCGAAACTAAACTATATAAATCGTGCTATAATTCTTAACCGCTAATTTCTTAAACCTATACTAAACTAATATACTAATCGTCTTTTAGTTTAGCCTTAATAATTCCTTCTTTTTAGTAATTTACGCGGCCCTTAGTAAGCTTATTATAAGGATAAGAATAAATAACGGCCTTTAGTTCCTTAATAACTACTTATACTTATAAAACCGAGAAGTCTTATAAGAAAAAGCTAGGTTAGCTATTACTTATACTTAAGCCGCTATAAAAGATAAATATAATAAGAAATACCGCTTATTAAAATTTAAGCCCGGCGATTAAGTTTAGTTATAGCTTAGTAAAAGCTATTATATCGCGGATAGTAAACTAGCGAAGCTTTAAGAAAAACGCACTAAGCCGTTTAAAGTTACTACTAAAGTAAGATAGCTTATATACTAACTAAATATAAAAAGGTCCTTTAATATCTATCCGGTCGTTTTAGTAGTATAATTACGCTTAGCGGATAAGCTAGCTATATACTTAAGACTAGTTTAAAACAAAGGGATACCTTACTTAAACGAGTAAAAAGTAAAATAAATCTTATAAAGCTATATAATAAAGAAAGGCAGCGGAAAGCTAAGGAAGGAGTTCCTTATAGCTTAAAAAGGCTAGCTAAGTAGCTATAACTTATAAGTAAATAAAAAAGCAGTCTTCTTACTAAAGATTATAAAAGCCTTTAAAAAAGCATAAAAAGAGTTAGCTACTTAAGTAGTTTAGATAAAAGCATAACGCGCGGCCTTTATAACTTAATATAAAACTCTTTAACTAAAAGAATTAAGTAGTTAGGCCTAAGTATAAGACTTAAAGGCTATTATAAAATATAAGAAACTATAACTTACTATACTTAAGGTAATTAGTTATTTTAATAATAATATACCGCTATTTACTTTAAGTAATAAAGCCCTTTTAGCTTTATAGTATACCTATTTAAATTCTCTTTACCGCCCGCTCTCTCTCCTTTTCTTTCTTCTTTTTATAATTATATTTCCCTTTACTGCTAGCTATAGCCCGCCGTACCTCGCTTACTCTTATATATATAACCTTCTTTACCTTAAGCTTACGATCTTTATACTCCTATTTTAAGTCTTTTTATTATTTAATGTTTCTTATAGTTAAGACTAGCTATTTTATAACTATTTCTTTAGCCCGCTCTTTTATAAGCCCCTACGCCTTTAATATAAAGGATATAAGCGAGCGCTTAAGCTTTATAAAAATAAGGCGGCTATTCTTTATAGCCTTAAGTCCCTTAGCGAGAGTTAAAACCTTAAAGTTTAAGCTTTTATATAAACTTACGCTGCTTTTTATAGCCGCGCTTAAGCTAATAGATTCGACTTAAACTATAGTACTATAAAAAACGGCTTATATTACCCTCTTTAAATACTTACCTTAAACGACTTACCTCTTAGCTTTATACTATAGTATAGTTTAAATAGCCGGTTTTACGGCAACTTAGCTATACCTCCCGCTTAGCTCTTACTATTAAAAAGCCCCCGCCGCCTATATATTTTTAAGGCGTAGCTAGAAATCTTTATTAACGGAATAACTAGCTAATACTTAACGCCTTTAAGTTAGCTAACCTCGCTATAGTCTTAAGATTTATAATAGCCGCTATAGCTAATAAGAACCCGCTTTAGCTAAACAACTAAAACAATATTCGCGCTATCTTTAACTATATATTTAAGGCTTAGCTTAACTAGTTTATAGCCGGGTTTATAATAGCGTCTTAAGCTACTATAGCTAAAACCTTATCTTGCTTTATATATAGTTTAGCCCGTATTATAAAATCCTTTTCTTAGCTTATAGCCGCTATAAGCTTTAAAGACCTATTTAGTCCCGTTTAGTAAACGCTTTTTCTGCCCGCCGCTATACTTAGCTTAGGTATATAAAGGCGTATAAGCGCCTTACTATAGTTTATCCGCCGTCCCTCCTTAACTAAAAGAGATAGCGATAACTAGCCTTATAATATATTCCGCCGCCCGATTTTATAAAAGCCGCTAATAGTAACTAATATAATCCTTAATAAACCCGGCTTTATAGGCCTATATTTTAGCGATAAGATTATTATAATCGGGGGTTTCCGCTTAGCTATAAACTACGCTAAGTTTTACTTATAAGCCCGTAAAGGGTCTAAACGCGACTTAACTTTAAATTAAGCAATAAAATTCTTAGGCTTTAATATCCGCCTTATTAGCTATACCGACTATATGCTTTATATTCTCGCCTTTAAGGCCCTTTTTATAAAGAGGTTTTTTAAGACTATTAAGCACGTTTAAAACCTTAAGAGTAAGAAATTAAGTATTAAAGCTATTAAGGACCTTATTACTTACTTTTAAGCGGGAATATAAATATTTAATACCTTAATATTAACTATACTTATTAATATTAGCAGGACGGCCTACCTTTACCTTAATACCTTTTTAATAGCTAGACGCGCGTTAGTTAGCGGAAAGGCATAAGTAGTAGCACTATATAAAAAGGATAATACGTTAAAAAGCCTAGCGATAATAAGAAAGTAATAATTATAATAGCGGTAGGAAGTAAGATATAATATCTTACTTATAAGCAGCTTATAAAGCTAGTAAGTAAAATAAGAAATTTAGCAGAGGATTAAAAACGGTATAAAAAGGGTAAGTAAGATAATAATATAAGATAAGGCTTAAATAAAGCTAGTCTCTTATAATATATCTTGCTAAGGAATTTAAGTATTCCTTAATATATAGACTTTTTATTGCTTAATAAAAGCCTAAATATATACCTTAAAAGAGAGTTAGAAAACTTTATTATAAGTTTTAGCTAAACGCGCTAATCGCCTTAATAAGAATAAAGACGTATAACTAAATATAAAGTAAGAATTTATAATAAAAGCCGCCTACTAACTATCTTAAGCTACCTAGTTACTATTAGCTAAATAAGCCGAAAAAACTATTAAAAGAATAAAGACGGCGCACTATTAATACGGCGTAAAGACGCTACTATAAAGCTACTACTTAGCGCCCTTTTTACTTTATTTTTACTTTAAACTAATAAGGATATTAGCTTTTCTTTCTTACTTAAGGGAGTTATTATAAAATCTTAATAGCTATACCCGGACTCCTTACTTTACTCTTAAAGAAGCCTTATAAAACCCTATAATAAGAACGCTAAAAGTACGTATTATAAAGGCTTACTTAAGGAGATATAACGAATATTATTAGTTAGACCTCGCTAAAGTCTTTAAGATACTACTATAAAGGGTTAAAAGCTTACTTAACTATAGTTTATAACGTTTAACTATAGTTTACGATATCTTTAACTATAAAAGATATTATAAAAACTACTAAGCGGATTCCGCTAGTATCTTTAAGGGATATTTAAGGATTTTTATAGGATATCTTAACTATAGTTTAACTTATTTTTAACTATAAAAGCACTCTAGAAGATATAAGATAAACCTTACCGCGATTTTTAAAAGATATCTAAGGATATTTAAGGGATTTTCTTAATTATAGTTTATAGTATTTCTAACTAAGCTTATATTTAGTTTATTTAGCAATTTTATAAGGATATTTATAGTTTATTTACATACTATAGATAGTATAGTTAAAACCCCTTAAAATTAGCTTAAAAAACTAAGTATAAAGTAGCTAGCTATGCCTTTAAAAATAGATAAGCTTTTTACTATTTTTAAACCCTTATATACGTTTACGTATAGTAATTAATCCGTTATACCGGCTTAATTAATAGTAATTAGTTTATAGTACCGGCCTTAACTAGTAGTAATAAGTCTGCGCTTTGTCCCTTTATCTTTACGCTATAAGGCGTAGCACTTAAGTCTTTTAGTAAGAGCTAAAACCTTTAAGTTTAAGCCTTTATATAAACTTATACTGCTTTTTATAACCGCGCTTAAACTAATAAGCTTAACTTAGATTATAGTACTATAAAGAACGTTTTATATTACCCTCTTTAAACGCTTAACCTTTATAACTTACCCCTTAGCTTTATACCGCTATATAGTTTAAATAGCCGCTTTTATAGTAACTTAACTATACTTCTTACTTAGCTCTTATAGCTTAAAAGCCCCGCCGCCTATATATTCTTTAAAGCGTAGCTAGAAACCTTTTTTAGCGGAAAAAGTAATTAATACTTAGCGCTTTTAAGCTAGCTAACCTTATTATAGTCCTAAGAACTATAATAGCTACTATAGCTAGCGGAAACCTGCTTTAAATAAACGATTAAAATAGTATTTACGCTATTTTAAACTATATATTTAAAGCCTAGCTTAATTTATTTATAGCTAGGTTTATAATAGTATTTTAAGCTATTATAGTAAAAACCTTATCTTACTTTATACGTAGTTTAGCTTATATAATAAAATCCCCCTCTTAGCTTATAACCGTTATAAGCCTTTAAAACCTTTTTAGTCTTACTTAGCGCGCGCTTTTCCTTTTAGCTATAACGCTTAGCTTAGCTATATAAAGGCGTATAAGTGCTTTATTATAGTTTATCCGCCGCCTTTTTTTATTTAAAGTAAATAGCGATAATTAAGCTTATAATATATTTTGCCGATTAATCTTATATAAGCCCTTAATAGTAATTAATAGAATCTTTAATAGGCCTAGCTTTATAAGAATTTATTTTAGTAAGATAATTATCATAATTAAGAGTTTCCGCTTAGCTATAAACTATACTAAGTTTTACTTATAAGCCCGCGGGGAGTTTAAGCGCGACTTAACTTTATCTTAAGCAATAAAGTTCTTTAGGTTTAACGTCTATTTTATTAGCTATACTAACTATACGTTTTATATTCTTACTCTTAAGACCTTTTTATAAAGAGGTTTTTTAAGACTATTAAATACGTTTAAAACCTTAAAAGTAAGAAATTAAGTCTTAAGGCTATTAAAGACCTTATTACTTACTTTTAAGTAAGAATATAAATGTTAAATACCTTAATACTTACTATTTTTATTACTATTAGCGGGATAACTTAGCCTTACCTTAATACCTTTTTAGTAGCTAAACGTATATTAATCGGCGGAAAAGCGTAAATAGTAGTGCTATATAAAAAGGATAATAAGTTAAAGAGTTTAGTTATAAAAAGCGGGGGGAAGCTGTAATAATAGTATTAAGTAAGGTATAATATCTTACTTCTAGCCGGCTTATAAAGCTAGTAAGTAGTATAAAAACTTAGTAAAAGATTGAAAATAGCGTAAAAAGTAAGTACGATAATAATATAAAATAAGGCCTAAATAAGCTAGTCTTTTATAATATATCCCGCTATAAAAATACGAATATCCTTTAATATAAAGACTTCTTACTATTTAATAAGCGCTTAAACATATACTTAAAAAAGAGTAAAAACCTTTATTACTAATTTTAGCTAAATATATTAATCGCCTTAATAAGATAAAGATATATAACTAAATAAGTAATAAGGATTTATAATAAAACCGTCTACTTATTATCTTAAGCTACTTAACTACTATTAGCTAGACAAGCTAAAAAAGCTATTTAAAAAATAAAGATAGTATACTACTAGTATAGCTTAAAAACGCTATTAAAAAGTTATTACTTAGTGCCCTTTTTACTTTATTTTTATATAAAACTAATAAGGATATTAGCTTTTCTTTCTTACTTTAAGGAGTTATTATAGAATTTAAACGGCTATACTTAAACCCTTTACTTTCCTCTTAAAAAGCCTTATAAAACCCTATAGTAAGAACGCTTAAAGCACGCGCTATAAAGGCTTACTTAAGGAGATATAATAAATATTATTAGTAAGACCTTATTAAGGTTTTAAAGATATAATTATAAATACTTAAAAGCTTATTTAATTATAGTTTATAATATTTTTAACTATAAACAATACTATAAAAACTACTAAACGAATTCCGCTAGTATCTTTAAAGGATATTTAAGGATTTCCGCGGGACATCTTAACTATAGTTTAGCTTATTTTTAACAAAAAAAGTACCTTAATAAATATATGATAAACTTTACCGCGATTTTTAAAGGATATTTAAGGATATTTAAGGGATTTCCTTAATTATAGTTTATAGTATTTTTAACTAAGCTTATACTTAGTTTATTAAGTAATTCTATAAGGATATTTATAGTTTATCTATATACTAATAATAAACGGTAAGATAGTATAGTTAAAGTTCTTTAAAATTAACTTAAAGAACTAAGTATAAAGTAGCTAGCTAAACTTTAAGGAAAAGATAAGCTTTTTATTATTTTTAAACTCTTATATACGTTTATATACGGTAATTAGTCCGATATACCGGCTTAACTAGTAGTAATTAGTCCGTAGTACCGGCTTTAACTAGCAGTAATTAGTTTATACTACCGGCGTTAACTAGCGGTAATTAGCCCGCGCCTTATCCCCTTATTCTTATACTATTAAGCGTAGTATATAGTTTCTTTTAAGTTTTTATTAGTATTTATTTAAGCTTCTTTTATGTTATACTCTTTATTTTTTAGCTAGTTATTTATCTTAGCTACAGTTTCTTTCTTAGTTATAAAGTATACTTAGTTTAGTCTTAATATTAATAAGTATATAGTATTAAAAGTTTCTTTTCTTTATGTTTAATAACTTTAGCTTATATTTTAAATAACTTAAATAAGTTTCTTCTTTAATTTAGTAAGTAGTAAGCGAGCTTTAGTATTTTTACTTAAGCTAAGTAGTCTATAAATATAACTTCTAGTCTTTAAGAACTTTTAATAGATTATTAAAGGATCTTAAATTAATCTTTAAGTTTATATTAAGTATAGCTAATTAAACTTCGTATTTTTATAAGCTTGCTTTATTTGTTTTATAATAATAAGTATTCTTATAATCCTTAGATATATTAAACTTATAGCTAAGAAAAAACTTCCTTATATTTATAACTTAGTAAATAATACTTTTATTTCTCGCTAAATAATATAACTCTTTTTTAAAATGAATAAATCTTTAACCTTTAATAAATTACTATAGTTAAGTAGTTTAGCTAATAAAATACGACTTTAGCTTTATATTATAAATATAATATTTTAAATTTAAAGTAATATCTTATAGCGATATTTTTTAAAATAAAGTAATCTTTATTAAGTAGTTATATTCTTATTTAAGGTAGATTTTAAACTACTTCTATAAAGCGAAAATCTATTAACTTAGCTTTATATTAAGCTCGCTAAGTTTTCTTATAAAGGTTTTAAGAGGTTTTTTAAATACTATTATAAAATCTAAACAGCTATGCTTAAACTCCTTACTTTACTCTTAAGGAGCCTTATAAAACCCCGCGATAAAAACGCTTAAAGTATATACTACGAAGGCTCGCTTAAGGAGATATAATAAACATTATTAATCGGACCCCGCTAAGGTCTTTAAGATATAACTATAAAGGGTTAAGAGCTTACTTAACTATAGTTTATAACGTTTAATTATAGTTTATAACGTCTTTAACTATAAAAGATACCGTAAAAACTACTAAGCGGATTCTATTAGTATCTTTAAGGGATATTTAAGGATTTTCGTAGGATATCCTAACTATAGTTCGACTTATTTTTAATTATAAAAATACCCTAAAAGATATAAGATAAACCTTACCGCGATTTTTAAAGGATATTTAAGGATATTTAAAGGATTTCCTTAATTATAGTTTATAGTATTTTTAACCGGGCTTATACTTAATTTATTAAGCGATTTTATAAGGATATCTACGGTTTATTTATATACTATAAATAGTATAGTTAAAGATCTTTAAAATTAGCTTAAAGAACTAAGTATAAAGTAGCTAGCTATGCTTTTAAGAATAAATAAGCTTTTTACTATTTTTAAACCCCTTTATATATTTATATATAGTAATTAGTCCGTTATACCGGCCTAACTAGTAGTAATTAGTTTATAGTTACTACGCTTTATAGCGTAAGGATAAAGGGATAAGGCGCGGACTAATTACCGCTAGTTAGGGCTAGTACTACGGACTAATTACCGCTAGTCGGGGCTAGTACTATAAACTAATTACCGCTAGTTAAGCTAGTATAATAAACTAATTACTATATATAAACGTATATAAGGGTTTAAAAATAGTAAAAAGCTTATTTATTCTTAAAAGTATAGCTAGCTACTTTATACTTTGTTCTTTAAGCTAATTTTAAGGATCTTTAACTATATTATTTATAGTATATAGATAAACTATAGATATCCTTAAAAAATCTCTTAATAAACTAAGTATAAGCCCGGTTAAAAATATTATAGACTATAGTTAGGGAAATCCTTTAAATATCCTTAAATATCCTTTAAAAATCGCGGTAAGGTTTATCTTATATTTTTTAAGGTACTTTTATAATTAAAAACGGGTTAAATTATAGTTAGGATATCCCGCGGAAATCCTTTAAAATCCCTTAAAGATACTAGCGGAATCCGCTTAATAGTTTTTACGGTATCTCTTATAGTTAAAGACGTTATAAACTATAATTAAGTAAGCTCTTAACCTTTTATAGTATTATCTTAAAGACTTTAGCGGGGTCCGATTAGTAATATTTATCGTATCTCCTTAAGCGAGCCTTTATAGTGCGTGCTTTAAGCGTTCTTATTATAGGGTTCCGTAGGGCTTCCTTAAGAGTAAAGTAAGGAGTCTAGGCGTAGCCGTCTAGATTTTATAATAACTCCCCCGGGTAAGAAAGAAAAGCCGACGTCCTCGTTAGTTTAAAGTAAGGATAAAGTAAAAGGGGTGCTAGGTAATAGCTTCGTAGTAGTATCTTTATACTTTGTTAATAGTATGCCGTCCTTATCCTTTTAATAGTTTTTTTCGGCCTATCCGGCTAATAGTAGCTAGGCAGCTTAAGATAGCTAGTAAGCGGCTTTATCGTAAATCCTTACCTCGTATTTAGTTATATAGCTTTATCCTTATTAAAGCGATTAGCGCATTTAGCTAAAACTTATAGTAAAGTTTTCTAACTTTCCTTTAAGGCGTATATTTAGGTATTTATTAAGTAATAAGGAGTCTCCGCGCTAAGGAATACTTAAGTTCCTTAGCGGGATACGTTATAAGAAACTAGCTTTATTTAAGCCTTATCTTATATTATTATTTTACTTACTTTTCTTATACCGTTTTTAATCCTTTGCTAAGTCTCCCGTTTTACTTACTAGCCTTATAAGCCGCCTATAAGCGAGATATTATATCTTCCTTACTACCGCTATCGTAGTTATCCCCCGCTTTTTATCGCTAGGCTTTTTAACTTATTATTCTTTTTATATAGCGCTACTACTTATACCTTTCCGCCGATTAACGCGCGTTTAGCTACTAAAAAAGTATTAAGGTAAGGGTAAGCTATCCTACTAATATTAATTAGTATAGTTAGCACTAAGGTATTAAACGTTTATATTCCCGCTTAAAAGCGGGTAATAAGGTCTTTAATAGCCTTAGTACTTAACTCCTTACTTTTAAGGTTCTAAACGTGCTTAATAGTCTTAAAGAACCTCTATATAAAAGGGGCCTTAAGGGCGAGAATATAAAGCGCGTAATTAGTATAGCTAATAAAGCGGATATTAAAGCCTAAGAACTTTATTACTTAAGTTAAAGTTAAGTCGCGTTTAGACTCTTTACGGGCCTATAAGTAGAACTTAACGTAGTTTATAGCTAGGCGGAAACTCTTAATTATTATAATCTCGTTGCTAAAGTATAGGCTTATAAAGCTAAGTCTATTAAAGATCGTATTAGTTATTATTAACGGCTTTTATAAGATTAAGCGGCGGAATATATTATAAGGTTAGTTATCGCTATTTCCTTTAGTTAAGGAGGGACGGCGGATAGACTATAATAAGGCGCTTATATGCCTTTATATAGTTAAGCTAAGTATAGCGGTAAGCGGAAAAAGCGTTCGCTAAGCAAGACTAAATAAGTCCTTAAGGCGTATAGTAGCTTTAAGCTAAAAAGGGGATTTTATAGTATAGGCTAGACTATATATAAAGCGAAATAGGGTTTTAGCTATAGTAGCTTAAGATACCGCTATAAACTTAGCTATAAACTAGTTAAGCTAAGCCTTAAATATATAGTTAAGGATAGCGTAAATATTGTTTTAATCGTTTAGCTAAAGCGGGTTTCCGCTAGCTATAGCAGCTACTATAGATCTTAAGACTATAGCGAGGTTAGTTAACCTTAAGGCGTTAAGTATTAGCTAGTTATTCCGCTAATAAAGATTTCTAGCTATACTTTAAAAAATATATAGGTAGTAAGGGCTTTTAAATAGTAAGAGCTAAGCGGGAGGTATAGCTAAGTTACTATAAAACCGGCTATTTAAACCTCGCTATAGCATAAGGCTAAGAGGCGAGTTATTTAAGTAAAGTATTTAAAGAGGGTAGTATAAGCTATCTCTTATAATACCGTAGTTTAAGTTAAATCCGTTAGCTTAAGCGCGGCTATAGAAGGCGGCGTAAGTTTATATAAAAGCTTAAACTTAAAGGTTTTAACTCTTATTAAGGGACTTAAGGCTATAAAGGATAGCCGCCTTATTTTTATAAAGCTTAAGAGTATATTTATATCCTTTATATTAAAAGCATAAGGGCTTATAAAAAAGCGGGTTAAAATAGTAGTTATAGAATAGCTAGTCTTAGCTATAAAAGACGTTAAATAATAAAGGGACTTAAAATAAGAGTATAAAGATTATAAGCTTAAAGTAATAAAGGTTATATATATAAAAGTAAGCGAGGTGCGGCGGGCTATAGCTAGCGGTAAAGGGAAATATAATTATAAAAAGAAGAAAGGAAAAGAGAGAGGGCAAGCGGCGGAGAGAATTTAAATAAGTATACTATAAGGCTAAAAAGGCTTTATTACTTAAGGTAAACAAAGGTATATTATTATTAAAATAACTAATTACCTTAAGTATAATAAGTTATAGCTTTTTATAACTTATAGTAGCCTTTAAGCCTTATGCTTAAGCTTAACCGCTTAATTCTCTTAGTTAAAGAGTTTTATATTAAGTTATAAAGGCCGCGCGTTATGCTTTTATTTAAACTACTTAAGTAGCTAACTCCTTTTATGCTTTTTTAAAGGCTTTTATAATCTTTAATAAGAAGACCGCTTTTTTATTTACTTATAAGTTATAGCTACTTAGCTAGCCTTTTTAAGCTATAAAAAACTCTTTCCTTAGCTTTCCGCCGCCTTTCTTTATTATATAGCTTTATAAGATTCGTTTTACTTCTTACTTATTTAAATAAGGTATCCCTTTATCTTAAACTAGTTTTAAGCGTATAGCTAGCTTATTTACTAAGCGTAGTTATATTATTAAAATAACTAGATAAATATTAAGGGACCTTTTTATATCTAGTTAGTATATAAGCTATTTTACTTTAGCGGTAACTTAAAACGGCTTAGTGCGTCTTTCTTAAAGCTTTATTAGTTTGCTATCCGCAATATAGTAGCCTTTACTAAGCTATAGCTAAACTTAATCGCCGGGCTTAAATTTTAGCAAGCGGTGTTTTTTATTATCTTTATCCTTTATAGCGGCCTAAGCGTAAGTAATAGCTAACCTAGCTTCTTTTTATAAGACCTCTTAATTTTATAAGTATAAGTAGTTACTAAGGAACCGAAGGCCGTTATTTATTCTTATCCTTATAATAAGCTTATTAAGGGCCGCGTAAATTACTAAAAAGAAAGAATTATTAAGGCTAAACTAAAAGGCGATTAGTATATCGGTTTAGCGTAAGTCTAGGAAATTAATAGTAAAAATTCGTAGCGCGATCTTTATAGTTTAGTTTCGCCTTTTTAATAAGCCGTCGGTTTAAGGGTACTAAGCGGTAAATATAAGAAGCTTCGATTTAAAAGCTTGCTATAAAGTGTATTAAAAAGCTAAGATAAACTTTATATCTTAGTTAAAGATTATCCCTTTCGGAATCCCTTAATTAGCGCGGAGTAGTTTAGTATATAATACTTATACTTAGTCTTTCGCTATAAATTAAGTATTACTTAAAATAAAGAGATATATTTTTAAGAATTTATTAGTTATAGTTAGTAAGGTATTAAAAAAGTTCCTTATAGGATCTTTTTATAAGGATTGTTTAGCTTAAATTACTAAAAGCTTAATAATAAAGTCTATTGCTATTATATAATATAAAACTAGCGGGCTTTAAATCGGGATAAGCTACTTTAGCGTCTTACCTTAGTTAGTTTAGTTATAGTAATAAGTATCGTAGCCGTTTATAACCTCGTTTACGTATCTACTAAGCTATAAGATTAAAAAGCTTTTTAATAAATCTTACTATATATAAGTGCGGCTAGTATAAAAATATTTAGCGTAAGCGTCTTTAACGATCTCCTTAGTATAGGTCTTAAGAATATATAGTCTTTAGCGTCCGTCGTTTTTTATAAAGTATAGCAACCTTTATAATCGGAGGAATAAGAGTCCGGGGACCTTATTCTTATCGCTAAGCTATACTATGATTTTTACTTACTATATATCCTCTATATATCTATTAATTATTTTTTAGTAAAGCGGTAATTTAATTAATACTTCCGTATAAAGGGATACGTAGTTTATTATCTTATTTTCTTAAATATATTTTAATTCCCTTTTTTAGTTTAAAGATACTAGCTTATTATCTTAGTATAGTAAACGTAAGAGCGCGTTTAGTATAACGTTTTTAACGCTTAGGATATAGTATACCTTAAGTAGGAATTAGCTTAAGTATTAAGACGCGAGGACTAGCTTATCGTTAAATTTTATACTAATAAAGAATAAGGATTTTTAGTATACGATTCCGTAGGTGCTTATATAGTTAGTAAAGATAACTACTTATAGCGTTTTTACGGATAGTACTATAATACGTAACTTATATATTACTTATATTAAACTAGCTACTTTAAGTTTTATAAGCTAGTATTAAGGTTTTCCGCCTTAAAAGTCGTGGCTTAAGTAAATAATAAGCTAGACCTTAGTCCGGGCTAGTAGCGTCTTTTTATCCTATTTTCTACCTTTTTTTAAGTAAAAAGCTATAGCCGCTACTCTATATTCTTAAGATATATTAATTTAGATAAATAGTTATTAAGTAAGGTTAAAGTAGTAAATCGTTTAAGGCTTAGTAAGTTTCTTAGTTAAAATTATAAAGGCTTCTTTTTTTTCCGGAGTAGGCTAAAAAGCGGCTTTTACGGTATATCGAGCCCGTCCTTAGCCCCTTAAAGGGACTCCTTCTTCTTATCTT
Source organism: Ophiocordyceps robertsii (assembly GCA_027405785.1). NCBI lineage: Eukaryota > Fungi > Ascomycota > Sordariomycetes > Hypocreales > Ophiocordycipitaceae > Ophiocordyceps > Ophiocordyceps robertsii. The sequence goes on from JAPEBW010000926.1 coordinate 33,119, forward strand.
ACTTAAAGCAGCTCCGTCTTTCGTTTTTATAAGACGTCGACTTCTTTAGCGAAATATAGGACTATATAGCGTAGCTACTTAGTAAGGCTAATCTATTTCTTAAGCTATTAAAGGTTTTTTAAGAACATAATATCTCTTAAGGCTTATACGCGTTCGTTTATATTTATTAAGCTAATAGCGTTTACCTTAAATCTTAAGAGCTATATAAATAGGTACGCTAAGAATAACTTTAGTTTAGATAAGGTAATATTATAGTTATAAAAGGCGCGGAATATAGCCTTTAAATATTAAAGGTATTCTTCGGCCGTGTTAAAGTAAATAATAATATTATCGATATAAGCCGCCGCGTATTCTTAGTATCTACGAAGGACGTTATTAATAAACCTTTAAATATATACCAAGGAGTTCTTAAAGCCTATAAGTATTACTAATAATCTTTTTAACCTATAATAGCTTATAACTATAAACCTTTCTTAGTAGTCTTAATAGACTAAGAATTAGTAAAAAAACGATTATACGTTTACTATACTAATAAACTTCTTTCCTTAAAGGCGTTTAATTATATTGCTTTAAAGGGGCATTAAGTAAGCGTTTAAGGTAGTAATAGTATTAATCCCTTATAAGTCTATAACTACTTATCCTTTTTCTTTTTTATTTACTATCTTTTATACTATAAATACTAACGCCGTAAATAAGGTTAGCTTATAAACTTATTTTAATCGGCCTTATATAGTTAGCTAGCCGAATATTATATTTACTACCTTCTTATCTTTATCGCTTAATAGGTATAATCTTAATATAACTTATTAGTATTACTATCCTTTTATTAAAAGAATACGTATATATTCGGATTTATTTATATAGATTACTCCCTTATCCTTTTAAAGGCGGGGAAATAATTAAAGGATATCTTAAACTTTTAATACGTACTTTAAGTCTTTAGCGTAAATCCGAACGCCCTTATTAGTAGTAAGTTCGGGTAAGTCCTTAGTTCGGCTAATTCCGAGTTTATAGTTTATAGTAAGATCCTTTTATAAAAAGTCCTTAGCGGGGTTTATTCTATCCGGATTTTCTATAAAGAGTTCCGCTAAGGGAGTAGTAGCGTCGACCTTCTTATATAGCTAAAACTACTCGTTAAGGTCCGTAATTATCTTTACCTTTTAGCCTTAGCGGAGTATTAGTAGTTCCTTAAAATAGTTTATTACTATAAAGCTCTTATAATCTTATATTATTATCTAAGCGAGCTTAGGGTTACTAAGGAAAAATATTATACTACGCCTAAATAGCGGCGCTTAAACCTATATAAGTAAGGCGTAGCTAAAACTAGCTAAAATCGTTATAGTAACTAAGTAGATTCCTTATTTATATATCTTTAGTCTTAGCCGGACTATCTTAACTTTAGCTTTAATCCCTTTATAAGCCCCGATTTATAAGACCGATATAAAGTTAATAAGGTCCTTTTAATAAGGAACTAAAAAGTCTTAGCTAAGCAATATATTAGCCGCTAAGCGTTTTACTATTTAAGCGCTAATCCTTACCTTTACGACCGCGAGGCTACTATTTAGCCTTCTTAGTATATACGTAGTAAATTCTGCTTATTTAGTAGTAGCTATCCTTTTTACTCCTTAAATAAGAATTTATTAAGAGGAGTTTATAGTTATATCTTAAAAGGTTTTTACTAAGTTAGCTTAAATAAGGCTTTAGTTTACCCTAGTATTTATATAGGCTTTAATGCTTATCTTAAGCCCTTCTTTTTTATAGATTAGTAAGCGTGCGTAAGTAAATTATA
>JAPEBW010000927.1:0-34867 GCA_027405785.1 Ophiocordyceps robertsii
AACCGCCGCCCGCCCATGCAAGCCGCCCTGTGCGAGGCCAGGGCCCTACGCCCAAACGAGGACAAGAGTCGCCGCCGGGCTTGACAGGTCGTGTGCGCGGTACATGCGTCGTGTATAACTACCTATCCATGTGTAATGTACGAATACGCCACGTCATGAGCAGCCCCCGTCTCCCGACGCCCGGGCCTGCTCCGACGCCAGGGACGCCGACGCCGAGCATCAGCATGGTTACACCCGCGTGCCCGCGCCCGACACGTCGTGGCACCGCCGTCCCTGTTCCTGGCGCAGGGCCCGAGGCTCGGCACACATCATCAACAACGCCCGCCCGACACATCTCAATTGCAGGCTAAAATCTTGTCGTGGCAGCCGGCGCCCCTCGCGGCTCCGTCCCCGCGAGCCGAAAAGACGTCACAAGCAAGCAGACCCGTCCTGTTCCCGCGCCGAGCCGCAGCCCGCAAACCGAGCCCTCCGACGTCCCCGCGGGCAGACATCCCCACTCCTCCCTCGCCAGCCCTGGACCGCCTTTATCCCGTCCATCTCACAATCGACGGACAGCGGGGTATCTCATGACATCGTGACAATTCCTGCTGCAAAACACCCCCAACCCATTCACGCGCGCAAGAGACCAGGCGATGGGAGAACGTCGTAAATGCAGCCAGTCCGCCACCGCAGTTCCTCTAGAAAGCCCACACAGCCACCCGACCGAAACGAAACCCAGAGTCGTCAGAAAATTGGCGTCAACGTCAAACATGAGAAACTCGAGAGCAAATAATAGGGAGAGTAAGACGGCTTTGTAAACGAGAGGAAGGGGGGTGCGGGCCCTGCAGAGTCCAGCCTCTGGATTCACCGAGCCCAGGACGCATACAGGCTAAATCGACTATGCCATCCGGGCCATGCAATTACCATGGCGAAAAGAAAAAAGCACGGTGACGCACAAGAGCAGTCAAGGGACAACGCCGAGTCATCAAGAACACGCCGAAGCCGCAAATCTCCAGACCAGGTAGACAGACGCAAGGGAACTCGTGGGGATCGTCGAAACAATGCAGATTCATACTGTGGCGAGGCCGGAGTCGAGAAAAGAAGCAAGGAAAAAAAGGGTAGGTGGGAGAGGAGCCGTCGGCCTAGTACGCAGTGGCCGTCGACCCCTCGCTGGTTGCGACGGCCACCAGGGCCTCCAGACGCCGCAGGGACTCGGCATTCGCAGGACGGTCCTGCTGTTGCTGCGCCGGAGGCTCGCGGCCGGGGAACCCGTTGAACCCCGTCAGGTTGGGGTGCACCATGCGGTCGACGTGCGCCACCCGGGGATCCTGCGGAGGCGGAGGCGGCCCGTGGTACCAGCCGTGCCGCTTCGGCGCCGAGATGGACGGAGCCGACATGGTCTGCTGGTGCAGAGAGCGGGCCGGGGCCCCCACCAGGGCCGCGTGCGAGGGCGGCAGCTGGTCCTCGAAACGGACGCTCGGGCTCTGCCGCACGCGCTCCGCCTGTGCCTGCACCGCCTTGTTCACCTCCGACGCCCACGCGCCGGCGCTGTCGCGGGGCGGCGTCTTGCGGCTGATGTCGAGGCGCGTCAGGCCGCGCTGCAGGCTGGCGTCGTACATGTTGAGGTTGCGCCGCTCCTCGGGCTGCATCGCCTCGGCCGGCTGGTACACGGGGCGCCGGGCCGGGGCGTCCGAGTCAATGACCATGGGCGACGGGTTGCGGCGGGGGACGGGGTCAAACGACTCGATGCCGGGGAGGCGAAACGACGACTGCGCGCTCGACGGGTTCGCAATCGGCGGCGGGGGGTTCGGCCGCACCGACTGGCTCCCGACGGCGCTCAGCTGGTGAGGGCCCTGGCTGTTGAGGGTGCGGCTGTCAGGGTGCCAGGTGCGCCTCCGCCACGCCTCGTCGGCCGCGCTCGCGTTCGGGTCCCGCCGGCCCGACCACGCCGAGGCCGACGCCGCGGGCGACGTGCCGACGCCGCCGCCGCCGCCGCCACCCAGGGGGCCCAGCGCGCAGTGGTGGGAGCTGTTGAGGAGCCCCGGGCCAAACGACGCGCGGCCCGAGGCCGAGAGGTGGGCGGGCTGAAAGGGGTTCGCGCCAGAGGGGACGCTGAGGCGGCGGCCGGGGGTGCGGCTGCCGGCCGAGTAGAGGCTCTGGGACCTCGAGTGCGACGAGGTGGGCGACGCCATGCCCGAGGCCCAGCGCGGGCTGCTCTGGGCCGTGGAAAAGGTGGCCGAGGTGGGCGTGCTGTAGTCGCCAGGCGACGAGGGGCGGTAGGGGTAAGGGCTGTCGAGGCCGCTGCGGTACGACTCGAGCGACAGCCTGGACCGGGGGTCGGCGGCCATGACTAGCGGCGGCGGGCGTCGGCGGGCGTCGGGTCCCTGGGTGGCGTACGATGACGACGCCACCGAGCTGATGCTGGCGATGCTCGACGTCGAGAGCGACTTGGAGTGGCCGCGCGCAGGGCCGCCGGCACTGCCGCCCGTCGAGGCGCGCGCCCGGTTGCCGGCCTGCCTGACGCGATCCGTCCGGATCTGGCGCTGGAACCGCGAGCCCGTCGCGGCGAGCGAGTCGATGGGGATGTCCTCGTTGACGTGCACCGTCTGGGCGTGCTGTCGCAGGTTGTCGAGCCTCGAGAAGCGCCTGGAGCAGTGGCACTGAAAGGGGCGCTCGCCCGTGTGTTTTCTGCCGCGACAGTCAGCCAGTCATTCCGAGGGCGTCGTGTTGGTGGTGCGTCGTGGCGAGCGCCGCATGCCGACGGACATGTGCGAGAGTAAGGCGCGGGTGCGGCACGGGCAGACTCACCGAATGTGGCGGGCGAGGTGCTCGCTCCTTGTAAAGCTCAGGTTGCAGGGAGGGTAGTCGGTGCAGTAGAAGCGCTGCGACTTCTTCTTCTTGTTGGACCTGGTGCCGTCGGCGTTGACGCTTTCGTCGTCGGAGCCATCGTCGCCGTTGCCGCCCTCGCCGTCCGAGTCATCCATGTCGACGTCCATCGAGTCTCTGGTCGTCGACGACTTGGCAGAGTGCTGCGAGTTGTCGCTGCGGAGCCGGTCGGCCGAGTCGGGCACCTGAACCGCCTGGGGAAAGGGACTCGTGGGCAGGGGCTTCTGGCCCGGGGCGGCGGCGGTGGCGGCGAAGGAGGCTCTCGTCGGGGTGGCGGCGGCGTCGTGGGGAACCATGGCGACAAGGTGTTGAGCGTGAGGAGCCGTATTTGGCCTGGGCGCGGCGACGGATGCTGGGGACGTCGTCGTCGGGTCTTCGGTGATGGTCTGAGCGATGAGGTTGGAGTTGACGGGTCGAAAGGTGGCGGCCATGACGGCCGGGGGCTGCAGGGGTGCGATGGCAGCGACGGATGACGGATCAGCGGCCGCGCAAGGCATCAAACGATGGCCGGCTGTGGTGACGAGGCGTCGCGGGTAAGGGTTCCGACCGGCCCTTTAGCTCGCTTGCTCGCTCTCCCGCTCACACACGCAAGCGCGTTTGATCTCGCTCGCCTTTTCTCAGAGTGAGGCTGAGAAAATGGTGCGACTGCCACGGCAGGGGAGGGGAGGGGCGACAAGGCGACCCCGGGAGGGGGAGAGGCCGGGGGGGGGGGGCGATGAGGAGAAGGAGGAGGGGGCGGCGGTTCAGCCAGCAGTTTATCTGGGGACACGGGCAGTCAGGCCTCGGGGTTTGGGCGAAGCGCACGCCCTCTCGGCAGCGGCGGCGGCGAGGCTGTCGTCGTCGTCGTCGTCGTCGGTGTCGAATGCGGCGCCGGCGTAGTCGACGGGTGGTTCCGCCTCGTATTGGTCGGTATGCGGTTCGAGGGTGTGTGTGAACCTCTGTTTCCCTCTTTTTCTTTTCCCTTGTTCGACGTCTCCTCCTGGCCGACAAAGGCGACGAGGGTCGAGGGTTGATGCGAGGCGCGGATGGGCGAGGGCGAGGATGAGCTCCTTGAGGAGGATGGGGAGGAGGAGGAGGAGAAGGGGTGGGGTTGCGATGGGGAGGAAGAGAAGGGGAAGAAAGGGCAGATCAAGAGCGGAAGGTGCAGCAGGGGCCGGCGCAGATGAAACGCGATGCAGGTATTCAAGTACCCAGGCACAGGGCCATGTTGTATGTGCGGGTGCGGGTGCGCGGGCGGCGGATCGAGAGCATGTGTGCGTGAGCAAGCGCGGAGAGAGAGAGTGAGGGAGGAGGTAGGCGAGGGGAACGAGTGGTTGGGCGGGCCCAGGCAAAGAGGTACCGCCCAGGTAGCTGCGCTAGCTGAGGTACAGGTAACCAGTCAGATCGCCAGTGTATGTAGCGCACATGTACCTGCCGCAGGGTCCCCTGCAGCTGGAGTCGCCACGGGCTACGGTATCTGCAAGTACCGCCGCCATCAGAGGTCAGAGGAGGGCAAAGTGCGTTTGGCGGCCGCCCATGAGCCAACAGATGCCACGCAACAGCTGCCAAACTGGGTGCACTGCGGCTACCGGCCTTGCAGCGGTCACCTGGGAGAATGATTAGGTGAGGTTAGGTACCGTGCGAGCACCGGCTGCGGCGACCAGAGGAGGGGGTCCGGCAGAAGCTCCCCTCGCCAAAGACGTGCCGCCCACAGAGCTCCCACACACTGGCGCGCCTATGCGTGTACAAATAAATACATGCATGCATGCACGCTCCCTGTAGGTACCTATCTATGCCTGGTACCACCCGGCACGCTGCATCTTGACGAGCATCAAAGAGTACAACAGCACCGAGCACAGAGCAAGGAGCAAAGAGTACCTCTCTGTCTTGTGCCCGCTCGCTCCCCGGCCTCGCGGCTCCCGAAAGCCTGGCCCAGCCCAGCCCGGCCCAAGGTTCAAATCGGTTCCCCCGTGCAGGTCAGTCAGTCAGGCCAGCCAGCACCTGTCTCTCTCCCCCCCTCCTTCTCCACGTCGTTTGCCTCTCTTTTTGTCTCTTTTTCCGTGCGCCGCGGCACGCCGGCCTGAGCTGACGGCTGAGTCGACCAACCGCCGTGTCTGCTTGGCTCTTTACAGGCACCGCACCTGGCAGGTACCCACCCGGTACCCTCGAGGTAGCCTCCCTCGCGAGCCGGGCTCTCAGGTCCCGCGGCCGGACCCCAGCGACGGGGCAGGTACCGCGGTGAGAGCCCACGGTGGGCGCTAAAGTAGCGCTGCAATAGCCCGCCTGGCAGACCGTGTGGCAGTCTTGCCCTGCGCCGCCTGCACCGCCCGGGGTACGTGGCTGTACGCAAGGTACCTTGACACCCGGCCTCTCCCTCCCTGCTTCCAGCCCGTAGACGGCCAACCTTTTCTCTCTTTATCCCTCCCTCTCTTTCTTTTTCCTTTTTTTTTCTTTTCCCCGTCGCTCTCCCGACCTCGATGACGGTTGTTGTTGTTTTTCCGTTGCCCGCTCGCTTATGGACGGATTCATCACGGCTTCTTCAAAGCCAACGGCCTTGCTTGTCGTGTGCCTGTTGGCTGCGGCGCGTGTGTACATAAAGGCACTGCAAGGTACCCCGAGATGTAAATAGGTACCTGGGCTTGCACCACGGCTGTGCCTGCAGGAACCGGAAGCGACCTGGTCGTCTTTTCCCAGGCGGCCTGAGCGTCCCTACAGTGCGGAGACACTTCAGGCACCACCTGCCTGGCACCACTTATCCTGCTGGAGCCATCGAGGCGGCACACAAGGGCCACATTCACTCACTGCATATGTGACAGGATACATTGCTGCTTTGATGCCATGCAGATGCGTTTCAGGAACCCGCGTTGTCGTCATCTCATGCCCAGCACTTTCGAGGGCTGGCTGTCCGTTTCAAACAGACTTGTCCAGAGGAGAAGCTCGGGGCTGAAGAGGCAACCCAGCCACTGGCAGGCTGCGCACTGTACGGACACTGTACGGAGAAGAGCCAGCCCCAGGCACTCGGCTTGTACATACCTCGAAAGACGAGCCAAGACAATCCGCATGTGTGTGCTGACGACGTCTGCTGCGCACTTTTCCCACAGCCGGTTGCGTTTCTCGCGGCCAATACCCGTCTTCTTCTTTTTTTTGCTTTGCTTACATGCAGCTTCGACCTGTCCCGAGTACACAAGGCCACCCTACTCGGCAGCCCTCCGCGCCCGGATGCGGCCTGACCGAGCCATGCTCCGGAACCGACACTCGAGGCTCCAACGGATGGACACTTGGTCGTCATGGCCACGCTGTTGGCCACGGCTGTGTGTCATGGATGTTTGCGCGTGCATCTCCATCTCTCCGGGCGGGCGCACAGGGCTGCAGCCCATGACCCCCCCCCCCCCCCTTGGCAACCAACAAACAGCGTGGTAAAGCGCGCAGGTCTGGACGGAGAACGGAGTGCTCGATGCGCCATCGAAACCCAGCTTCTCCGTCAGAGCCGCAAAGCGGGCCCGGGGCAGAGCTTGTGCGGAATACGAGTTGGGAGTCCCGGCACGCCAAGGGCACTCTGGGATCCCCCCCGGCGCCGGGCCTCCCACCACCACCAACAGGTGAGCGATATCAGTCGCACCACCACCACCGCCGCCGCCACCATGCTGGCCGTGGTGGGTGCCTGGAGGCAAGATGGACCTCGTAGGCACAGGTGTCCGATGCCTATGCAAGGTACAGGGCGTCGTCCATGGCCAACGGATGGGTGAGTGGGCGGATCCCATGTGCCGAGCGTGACGACGACGACGACGACGACGACGACGGTGAGGCACGTCCCGAGTCATGAAGAGGGGCGAAGCCCATGTCGCCATCTTTGACTCGCCTCTTTTTCCTCTTCTTTATAATCCAAGGGAGGCGAGACGTTGGGCCAGCTCCACCACCGTCGGTGGATGATGCAGCCTGGTCACGATTACGCATGAACGGGCCCCATGCACAGCTCCATGCACAGGTCCGTCAAGCTTCGAGTGTGCAGTTTGAGAGTTTGAGATTGCAGGTGACGCATGGCGAGCAGAGGCTCCGATGACGCCGCGGCCGCCGGCGGAACCCCGACTCGGCCCCCGATGGAGCGGGCGGGTGGATCCGCCACGACGCAAGGCACCGGTCACCTGCGCATCTCGGGCTTGCGATTAGCGCGAGTACGTACAGGGTACTCTGTGCCCACGGGTGGCCGTACCTGAAGGCTCGCGCACCGCCACGTCCCGGTCCGACAGCGCACCGCCAGCCGGCGAGGTACCTGGCGAGCACGTCAACGCGGGGGGGGGGGTTACACTGTTGTACTCCCTCGGGCTCAGCCACGGCAGGCTCCCCCCCTCCCACCTGTCGCGATTGACGGACCCGGTAGGTACCGTCCGAGTACCACCTCACATGGGCACAATGTACAGTACATACAGTACAGGACACACGGCCGTCGTCTCTCACATACATACAGCCACCGAGGCTATCGCCAAGCACGCGTCTGCATCATGTATGTGCGCACGTACGGGGGCTTGGCCAATGCGAGCTCCCGTGGATACGGCGGCGGAGACTCTTGACGGGATTGTGTGCGCGCGCTATGCCCGGTCAGCCCGTTCCTGAGGCTTCAATGGATGGACAATGGACGTGTAACACGCCCCCCTTCTACGACGGACCAGATTTCGACTGGTGCCTGACGGGCATGTCCTGACTGACGGGCATATATATATATGTACATGGACTCTGTGAGTCCTCCATGTTCCATGCTGTTGTTGTACTGTGCACGTCCCATGTTCTCATCATGAGCAGCCCAAGCCCAAGACATCGAGGTCAGCATCGACAACCCAGAGCCTCGGCTGCAGGCCATCTCGAATCTGCCATGCCCGTCAGCGGACTTGCCGGCAACGCCACCGCCTGCCAAGTCACCATTATCCAGGTCGCCGGACCCCGGATGATGCGTGCTTTACGTTGCGGGCCACCCTGTAGCTTGTGACACGCAGCCACCCTATACTCGTCGTTTCCACTGGCATGCGTGTGTGCATGTATGTACGTATACATGTATGTTTGTGTGTGTGTCTCTCTCTCTCTCTCTGTCTCTCTCTCTCTCACACTCTCACTCTCTCCGTGTCTGCCTCGCTCGACCTTGCTAGTCCCGGCAGTGCTGGGCCAGACCTCTCAACAGCCCCGCCTTATGTCTCTGGTGGCACCGGCTCTCGACACAGCAGCAGCCGCCCAGCCAAGGCACAGAGTCGCCCACCAGTCCCCGATTCGTACCGCAGCAGCCAAAGGCAGGGTAGCGCGAGACGTGTTCCTGGGCGAATGGGACCGGCCGACTGTGGGGAAACAGGGGGGGGGGGAGGCACCCGAGATGCCCATGCCGTGTCCCCCAAGTACATGCAGCAGCGCTCTCGCTCTGTCTCGCGCAGCATTCGCCCTGGCCCAGAGTGACTGGGCTGGCGGACCGTGAATGCCCTCTCTTTGCGGCCAGCCTCCTCCTCCGTCTTGTCGTCACCGTCACTCTCTTCGCGCCCGCTTCCTCCTGCAGGCATCCGCCCCCCAGTCCGTCTACACAGCCGAGGTCCTAGGCAAACACGGCCAGCTGAGACGAGACATGTAGAAAGCCAACCGTCCAGTTTTTCAGCTCGACGCCCGTCCAACCCCACACCCCGTCTGCCCACGGTAACGTGTACTCTGTACGATACAAGGCGAATACATCCATGCCTGGTACTTTGATCCATACATCCTGTTGAACTAGTCACCCCTGCTAAAAGTGGAGGCACCTCCGTTAGGAGATGACTAGTATTCTGGTATATTTTCAACACATCCCATACATGCCATCCATGGAATCTGCAAGGCACACATGTACATCTGCAGCTAAAGTCCGCTCGCGTCCGCCCCGGGGCCTGGTCTGGGGACGGGCGAGCCCAACGCCCCCTCGTCGTTGCTAGGCCTCGTCCGGCCGACGACGCCCTGCCTCGCAAAACTCTGTTGGGTGCTGGGCCGTCGACGCCGTGGCATCCGACTGGAAAGCCAGTTGCCCGCCGCTTCTGGCGACTAGCTTGGCCGCTGCCGCTGCCGTGTCTCGTCTCATCCTCCCTCGCTGTCTTTGGGTTTGGGCTATATTTACCTTTTTTTTTTTTTTCATGTTTCGGCAGCAGAACAACACACGGCTCCCAAGTACACGCCTGTACCTCCGCTTGACTCTTGACGGGGTGCTTTGGCATGGCCCATGACGTCGCCCCATATCTCCCGTCCTCGTCTCCCCCAGTCTGGCCGAGAGCCCAACGTCGTACCGTGGCCGGACGCATGCAGTAAATGTCAGGAGCATCGAGGTCTGATTCGGGCTCGGGAACCCCCCCCCCCCCTCTGTGTCGCGGGCAGACGTCTTGTCCGGCGGAACCACCTCGGTTCGTGCAAGATGCGCTGTAGGGCTGAGCATCACGAGGCGGGCAGCCCGGCATGCTTGCCTTGTACGCAGACACAGATCATGATGCCGAAATAGCACATTGGAGCTACGCATGGCGAGCAGCGGCCAAGCTCATAATCACATGCCAAGCATGCACAGAGGTTCGACTTTGGACCAAGCGGAGGCCCCGGGTGACAGCTGAGCCGGCTCTCCAACACCGAAGGACCAATGGCAACGCGGCAGTGACCCGGGCATCCAGGTCAAAGCAAGGGGCCAGCCATTCCTTTTCCCGCCTTCATCGCCATGCCCGCCAATCCCTTCTTCAGAGCAGTCAACCCTTTTTGCCCTGACAGCACGAGGCCTTGCTTCTGCGAACTGGAACAAGCCTGTCTCGGCGCCGCCATGTTTTTTGCCCCCGTCGTCGTGTGAGCCGTCGAGCCTCTATATTGGCTAGAGACGACAATGATCTTTTCTTTGTTTACTCACCCTCTCGCTGTCCAAGGACAGACTTGCTTCGGCCTGGCTCTTCCAGCACTGGGCAGCAAATGGCCGTTGCAGCTGCAGGCCGACAAGGCAGCGAGTCTGCGCACGTGTGCCGCCGCCGTCTCTACGTGACGCCATCCTCGGATGGGATCGGTGGCTCGCACAGCCGTCACCCGGTCTCGCCATTCACATGCCCGGACAGCGTCTCCCCGCCGTCTCCTCCAGACGCTCCGATGCCCCAACCACCCCCTCCCCCCCTGTGGCAAGTATGTTGAACAGCCCTGGCCCGGATAGGACGGCCGAAACACAGCGGGCCGGAGAGAGGTGTCAGGGTGAATGAGTGATGAGTGCACCGCAGCTGGACGGGCCCGGTGTTTTTCGTCCGCTCCCGGGGTGGGCAGTCCTCGTCCGTGGTTCGTCTCGGTGCCCTCTGCCCGTGCGGGGGCCATGGGCCGCCGAGAGTTCATGCAGGAACCTCGCCGCCTGCTGCGGTGCTCGGATCGCCACTCGCCGCGGGGCCGTCATGGCCTCGTCTTGACCAGCCTGGGCGTCTTTGGTTGGACGACAAGGCCACCATCGTCAACCTCTTCTCGGCACCTCATCGTCCCGCCCGTCGAGTGGGTATCGTTGCCATTCCCCTGGCTGTTCCCAGCCTTGCTCCTGGCCGTCTGCTTCCGTCGTCCGAGGCTGTCTCGCCCACTCGCCGCCGTCTGTGGCAACCTGCAGGGGTCCTCCGCCCGGGGCCGGTTGGCGTCGATCCCCCTCCACAGCGGCAAGTTTCCAATCGACTAGTCCATCATGTAGCCGGCTGTAGCGGTCCATCCTTGCATCAAGTGCACACGCAGAGAGGGGGGCAGGCGGCTCTGCGAGGGAAAAGATATGGCTCGTGGTCCAATGAGCCCCCCCCCCCCTGTGTGCCTGTCTCCCCACCTCCCTTTCCAAGCTGATTCAAGCACGAGAGGCTTTCCTAGAATAGAAGCTAGATGGCGAGATGAAAGAAACTTTGTTGTGACAAGTCGGGTTTGGGCCCTGCATGAGAGCGGGGGGGGCGCGAGAAAGAGGGGGAGGGGGCTGGTTCCGGACGACGGCTTTGTCTGTCATTTTTTCCTGTCGTTTCTCTTCCTCCTGTTGCCGTGGGGGGTTCGCGGGAGGATGGGATGGGAGATGGGAGAAGAGAGAGGAGGGGTGGGCTGGGGATCAAGGAGTTAGAGGCAAGGGGGTCCAACAGCTGGCTCACATGCGAGGCCGGTGATGATGCGAGCCCATCTTGCAATTACCCCGCCATCTATCGTCTCTCGTCTACCTCTTGTTTTGCCCTGAGCCGGCCGTGCCAGCCCCTCGGCTCCGGCCTCGTCGTCGTCGGGGCCCCCGGCCGGCATCCACATGTAGCGACAAGACAAGAGGGCACCTGGACGCTTTCGGAGCGAGGGCTCACACATAGGGTTCACGCCACAGGGTTCACGGCCAGGGTCATGATGCCCGTGCCACGACAGCCGGCGCTGCACATAAAAGGTCCGATCCGGCAGCCCAGGCGGCGACGCAAGGAGGCGGCAGGACAGGTCTTTTGGATCGAGGCACATGCATGAATACAACATGGTCGCTCCCCTAGATGGGGGTCACGGCGCCGAGACGGGGGGCGGCGAGCCATTTGCTGCTGCTCTTCACCGCCAGTCTCGTCGCCGTCTGCCGTCGGTTTGCTTCTTCCTCTCTCCCCCCTTGCCTCGACCTCCTGCCCGACTTGCACGGCCGGCTCGTGATGGTGTTGAAGATGATGCACCACCGTCAGGGCACCGCATGCAAGTTCTTGTCGGCTGCTGGCCTCGACCTCTGCGTGCGACGGGTGCGCTCCCTTGCGGCTCCGCTGAGTTGTTTCTTTTGTTGGTTGTGTTTTTGTTGGCGCCTCGTGTATGTATTCGTACTCGGGTCATGAGACTCGTCGGCCATGACAACCAAGTTGTGTGGTTGGATGCTTTGGACTCTGCATCGGCACAGAGGCAAAGAGCTTCTGTGTGAATAGACGGTGGCAGAGAGGGCACGTGTGCGCGCCTCTTATCCTTTCCCGGGCGATACCTATTCCTTTCCCGGGCGACATGTACCTATTCCTTCCCGGGCAATAAACAAACAGGCACTCTCGCCTCGTCGCCGCACACGGCCTCTCGTCTCCACTCTCCCCCTCCCGGCGTCGATCCCTGCCGAAGCGACGAAGCGCCTCAGCCCCGGAAACATGGCCCGGCCGAACCCAATTGCCCTAGGCATGACGACTCGGCGCATTCGTCGTCGACGCCATCACGTGATGGCCGCTCTCCCTTGTCCGACCGCCCGAGAAGGTTGCTGCAAAGTCAAATACTCCCTGGACAGGAACAAGCTCGGCCAAGGAGGCAGAGGCGACAACAAGGACAACGTCGCCCGCCATGCCTTCTCCCATGCTGGCCGCCACCCTGCAGGCGGCCGCCCTGTCGACCGCCTCGAACCTGTGCGCCCAGTTCCTCGAGGCATACCAGAACAAGGTCCGCCGCCTCTTCCCCCTTCCCTCTTCCCCCCCCCCCAAGACCCAAGACCCCCTGACGCTGATGCCTGATTGGCGCAAACAGCACAGCCTCGTCCTCGACATGCCCCAGCTCGCCCGCTTCATCGCCCTGACCCTCATGACGACGCCCCCCAACTACATGTGGCAGCAGTTCCTCGAGCGTACCTTTCCCGCCCGCCTGCGGCCCGTCGCAAAGGACCATGTCGAGCTCAAGACGCTCGAGGAGGCCCAGCCCGCCGCCGACGGCCCCGACTGCTCGCCGCGCCTCGACATCCGCAACACCCTGACCAAGTGGTTCGTCGACTGCATTGTTCTCGGTGCCATCGGCAACACCCTTGCCTTTCTCGTCATCATGGGCCTGCTCAAGGGCCAGTCCGGCCCGCTCATCTGGCGCAACGTCGAGACGGTGAGTTTGCCCTGCTCCTCTTCTCTTGCCCTCGCCGCGCAGACCAGACAGTCGCGGCCATGCTCACGCGCCTCAGGAAACCATCCCCATCATCTTGGCCGGCTACAAAATGTGGCCCATTGCCTCCATCATCAGCTTCTCCTTCGTCCCCGTCCACCGCCGAGTCGTCTTCCTCAGCTGTGTGTCGCTCTTCTGGGGCATATACATGAGCCTCGTCGCCGCCAGGGTCTAGCCGCACGCTCGAATGGCGCACTTAAGTTCTTCATCATCAGATTTAAACATAGATGGGGGAGACGGCTCCCTTCCAGCGCCGTCAAGGACCAAGAGGCTACGGCTCACGCAGTACGTACGTAGCTCCCTCGTAGATATACATTGCAGCGCGAGCATAGCCGAAAAGGCCCCTACAGTTGGTTTTATCGCACTCGGGCCCAAAGGCCCAAAGGTCCCAAGGAGAAAGCATTACAATAATACATAAATGTGAGTGTAGTCTGCCGCAGGCTCATCGTCGTCAAAAAGGCCGTCAGCATCATACATCCAGCATGCTGCGCACCTGCTGCGGCGCCGCGTTTGTCGACCTGGTCGTCGACGTGCTGTTCGTCCTCGGGCCCGCCATCTGCGCCCTCGTCGCCGACCTATGCCTCCCGCCCTCGCTGTACGGCGGAGGAGCCACGTCGTCGACGTCGCCCATCAGGTGAGCCGCGCGCTGGGCTCGCTGCTCGCCGCCAGAATTGGGGAACAGCACCCCGGCCGCCGTCTCCAGCATGCGATCCGTCTGCCGCCGCCCCGACCTGCCCGCGTGAGCCATCGACGCCCGCGCGCTGCCCGCGCCGGCCCGGTCGACCCGGGGGTTGGACGCGCCGCCTCTCGCGACGCTGCCGAGCTCGATGCCGTCGCCGTCGTGGGCATCGCGCTCCGCCTCCTGCCGGGCGTGCCGCTCCATGTCGTCTTCCACTCTACGCCCGACGCCACGTTCGCCGCCCACCTCGTTGACGTTGCGCTTGATCTTGTCGCGCAAGGTGCCGAGGTGGTCGCCCCGTACGCGCCGCCACCACGCCGGCTTCTTGACGATGCCGAGCTCGCGGTTGACTATTTCGCCTCGCTCTCTCCTCTGCCGCATGAGTTCCTTGTCCTCGTTGGGACTCGCGTAGCCGTAGGCGATCTGGATGTACAGGATGAGCACCGATGGACCGTAGCCCCATGCGAAGATGACGGGGACCAAGCCATCGTATTTTATAATGGAAAAGTCCCACGCAAACGACATGAAGGCTTGGTATGCAATGAGGGCCAGGCACAGGGGGATTATGAGGGCCAAGCGGAGGGGCACGGCGCGCACCAGGCTCACGCCGCGATTCCACAGCCCGCCGTGGCGAGGCGTGTAGTGTCGGATCGAGTGGTAGAGCGAAAAGACAATGGTGAGCCAGGCGATGGAGAGACAAAAGGCGCCGGCCTTGAAGCGATTGTCCGTGGCCGCGGGTATGACCTCTGTGCGGATCTGGTCGGGCGAGCGCTGCATCTCGACAAAGGTCCAGTTTCGAGGGACGACGAGGAAGAAGTTCTAGGCGAGGGCATTAGACATGCGTGATGCTTGACCTGACAAGAACACGTACCAGCCAGACCCAAAAGTAAAACCACAGCGGCAGCCAAAACTCGACCTGGGCGCGGCGGTCGTCGTGGCGGAAGACAAAGGGGTTGGGGTCAATGTACTGCCTCTCGAGCCAGCTGCCCCAGTGCCTGACGGCCTCCCAGGTCAGGGCCAGGGTGCCCTGGCAGAGCAGGAACCAGAAGAAGATGGCGAGGACAATGGGCAGCTCCTGGAGGTAGTAGCGGTCAATGTCGACGTTTGAGATGAGGCTGACGAGGGCGCAGGCGCAGACGAAGCAGCCCCAGTACCACTGCCAGCGGCGGCCGATGGGGTAGAAGCGCTTCTCGACCGGCAGGTAGCGGGCGCCGTGCTTGGCGAGGAGGGTGAGGGCAAGGATGAGGGCGAGGCCGTAGAGGACGGCGAAGCCGACGCCGACGTAGCCGCGCGTGCCAATCGAGTGGATGGCGACGTAGCACCAGGTCTCGTTGACAAAGGAGCCGTTTGTGTAGACGTAGGCGGGCTGGTAGGGCGCAAAGGTGAGGAAGCAGTGGGAGCCGTTGGAGATGGTCTGGTTGCTGTAGTGGGTGTAGTTGAAGTGCCGCAGCGTCGTCAGGTTGAAGTGCACTCCGGCGAAGACGGTGTCGGACTCGTTGTCGCCGCGGGGGAAGTCGAGCAGACTGCGGCCCTCCAAGGCACCGAGCCAGGCCGCCATGTTTGTCGTCGCGCCGTCGCCGTGGGGGGGGGAGGGGGGCTCTCCGGGGCCCCGGGGAGAGGAGGGAGAAGAAGGGGTCGATGCGGCGCGCCCCCGGCTCGTCCGACCGACGGCGTGCCGGTGAGCTGCCTGATGGCGAGCCGCGGCTCTTTGGTGAGCTGTCGGATCGCGAGCTGCGGCTCGCTGGTGAGATGGGACGAAGAGAGCGGCGGGCCGTCAACAACAAACGACGAGGGCGATGACGCGCGGTGCAGAGGCGAGTCGACTCCCAGGCGGGGGGCGGTTTATAGAGAAAAGACGAGTAAGGGAAAGGGTTGATGAATATTATTCACCACGGGAAATGGTTTGAACAAGGGAAGAAGCATTGGGAGTTGGGGACGGGGTGGCTGGAGGGGAGCAAGGCGGAAAAATGGCGCGGCCGGCGGCATCGACGGATGTTGCCAAGAGCCGGGGAAATCCTTTGCTTGTCACTGGCGGGCCGAGACGCTTACAGTACGTCGTACAGTATCGAGCTCACGACGCTCGCACATGCACGACCCTCTAGCAGCCCCAACCTCGAGCTAGCCTTTATTTAGGTACTGACCTCCCGTCGGACCGTGCCCGAGGTGCCCTTCACCGGACTCCGCCGCACAGTGCGCTTACTGTCAGCATGTTTTTATTTTATTCTTGGCCGACACTGGAGAGTTTGGCTCTGAATGGCCTCATCATCACGACAGCCACGCGCAAGACTGTACTGCGTTGCGCACCTGCTCCTACACCTTCTCCGAGAAAGGCAGCCTCCTCCGAGGAAGAGGGTTTGAGAAAGACTATACAGTTGCAAACTCAAGGCTCCATCTGTCGAGGCTGAGCTTCTCGAAACCACGCATCCATCCACCCATCCGCGCCGTCAACTCTCCCCGAGCTCCACCAGCCTCTCGTCAAGCCCGTTGGAGCAATTGGCTGCCCTTGGATCTGCCCCTCTCATCAGTCGCACAATGGCCGCCGCGGCTCCCGACGACGAGGGCGGCGCCGACCAACCTTCGTACATCGACTACGAGACGTTTCTCGCGCCCGACTTCACCGCCGCCGCCTTTGCCAACGCCCTCGTCGTCGCGACAAACAACCCCAACGACTCCCCCCTCGATCTCTCCACTCCCCTTTCGCGCGTGCTCTTTGACGCCCAGGAGCTCGACTCGCACCTCGACCTCCTCACCACCCGCTCCGCCCTGCCCCTGCTCCAGTACACGCAGACCCAGACCAGCGCCAGCAAGCGCATCATTGCCGAGCTCGACACCCAGATCCAGAGCCTCAACGACAGCTACAAGCAGCTCGAGAAGGAGGTCATTGACAAGCACGCCGAGGCCGACGAGGTGCGCCAGGTCGCCCTGCGCCTGTGGGACACGCTCCGTCTCGGCCGCTCCGTCGGCCGCTGCCTCCAGCTCGGGAGGCAGCTCCAGCTCCAGCACTCGGAGCTCGGCGGCTCCGGCGCAAAGGAAGACCATGGGGCGCTCGTCCGGTGCTCGTACACGATCCTCTCCCTGCGCGAGGTCCTCGACAGCAAGGCTCCGGGCGACGAAGGCCATGGCCTCGACAAGGTCGACGTCATCCACAGCCTCAACGACGGCGTCGTCGCCCCCATTGAGCGCTCGGTGCGCGAGACGGCCGAGCGCATCATCCGCGACTTTTCCGTCCCCAGGACTCTGACCTTTACGCAGGGCGAGGAGGCCCGCGCCAGGCTGGAGTCGGCCATAGCCGCCCTCTATCTGCTGTCGCCGACGGCCGGCGTCAGGCCCGACCGCTGGACACCGCGCCTGCTCCTGCAGGCGCTCGAGACATACGTGCGGTCCGCGCTGCAGGCGAGCATATCGACCCTCTCGCGGTCCCTCGGCCAGCTGCCCTCCCTCGACCGGGCCCTGGCCGACGTCACGGCCAAGTGCCAGAACCTCGTCTCCCTCGAGCTCATCCTCGAGTCGGCCAAACCGCCCGCCCATCCCCTGCTGCCGCCGTCGACGGCCGCCAAGCACCCCAACCTGATCCAACCGTTGCTGGCCCACCTCGAGACAGGCTCTCTCCCGTCGTACTTTTGGCGCACCATGGCCACGAGCCTGACGTCCCGCGTTCAGGACATTGTCGCGCGCGCCGGCGTCGTCGCGCGCACGCTCAGGTCCAACAAGAACGCCGTCGGCGACGCCATCCGCCAGGCCGTCGTCAAGGGCTGCCAGCCGCCCACCGCCATGGCCGGAGGAAAGGGCCGGGGCCGGGCTGCCGACGCCAACTGGGACCGCGAGGTTGCCGTAATGGTGAGCAGCATCGTGAACAACCTGGGGAGATGAGACGGGGGCAGTTTACGTAGAAGAATAGGCGAGGCGTTTAACACTATTCTCCTGTCCACCATGTGCTCTTTCGCCGACGCGAATAAAAGCTTCGGGAGTCGGCCTGTGCGGTGCGGGGCCGAGGCCTGCCGCAAACAGTCCATGTGGGGCGCCTCGGCAAATGCTGGCCGGTCCGTGCTCCGAAACGCCGCCACAGCCTCCCGGGGCTGCTGCAGAAGCCCAGAAGCCGTGAGGGGCTTCTCACCGACACACACCCGTCAACCGCACGGGATACCATCGAGTGCGCCTCTTCGCCGAGTGCATGCCAAGTGAGCCGACCCGACGACTACTCCCCATCCCAAGACCACGCACTCGCAAGCTACAAAAATGCCGCCTCACGAGGGACTCGTGCACCCAAAGGAGTACGACATCAAGGACAGCAACGTCGAGCTCATCGGGACGGACATTGACCACCGCGTCAAGTACAAGTCGGCGACGACCGAGCCCGCGTGGAACGACGGGGGCGTCGGACAGAAGCCGGGCCTGCGCGTGTGGCGCATCGAGCAGTTCCAGGTGATGGCGTGGCCGGCGCAGCAGTTCGGCCAGTTCTACGACGGCGACAGCTACATCGTGCTCGACTCGCAACGGGCGGGCGGCGACAAGGGCGGCGAGGCGGAGGGGAGGAAGCTGCGGCACGACATCTTCTTCTGGCTGGGCAGCCACACGACGCAGGACGAGGCGGGCACGG
Source organism: Ophiocordyceps robertsii (assembly GCA_027405785.1). Classification (NCBI taxonomy): domain Eukaryota; kingdom Fungi; phylum Ascomycota; class Sordariomycetes; order Hypocreales; family Ophiocordycipitaceae; genus Ophiocordyceps; species Ophiocordyceps robertsii. The sequence goes on from JAPEBW010000927.1 coordinate 17,988, forward strand.
CGGCCTACAAGGCGGTAGAACTCGACGAGTTCCTGCACGGGGCGGCGACGCAGCACCGCGAGGTGCAGTGCGCGCCGTCGGACGCCTTCCTCGCCCTGTTCCCGCGGCTGACGATCCGCGCGGGCGGCGCGCCGTCGGGCTTCCGCCACGTGGGCGGGGGGGAGCCGGCGCGGGAGCCGGTGCGGACGCTGTTGCGTGTCTTCAGGACGGGCAGCGGCGTCGTCGCGCACGAGGTCAGACCGACGTGGCGTAGCCTCGACGACGGCGACGTCTTTGTCTACGACGCCGGCGACAAGATCTGGGTGTGGCAGGGCCGGCGCTGCAGTCCCATGGAGAAGGCAAAGGCCGCGCAGGTGGTGCACGACATGACGCTGGCCAAGCACATTGACGTCGAGGTGCTATCGCAGACCGAGTCTCGCTCGCGCCGCATCGTCGAGCTGCTGGGCGGCGACGCCGACACGCCCCGCGACGGCTTCTCGCAGCCGCGGCCCCTCGCCGTGCCCGCCGGCACCGCCACGGCTCCGGCCCCGGGGCCCGCAGACGCTGGGTCCCCCTCCCGCCCGAGGCGTCTGTTCCGCCTGAGTGACGCCTCAGGCCAGTTGTCGTTTGACCTGATCAAGGACGGCGGGCGCATCTCGACGGCCGACCTCGACGGCAACGACGTCTTCCTGCTCGACGACGCCGGCCGCGCCGTCTGGGTGTGGGAGGGCGCGGGCGCCAGCCGGGCCGAGCGGGCGCGCTGGCTGGCCGTCGCGCAGGCGTACGTGCGGCGCCTGCAGGCCGACGGCGGCGCCGACGTGCACCTCACGCCGCTGGCCAAGGTGGTTGAGGGCAGCGAGAGCAGGGCTTTTATGCGCGCTATCGAGGCGCGTTAGCGCTGTTGTGCGGGAGCTGCTGGTCGGCTCTGCGTCTCCTGTGGTGTTTGGCGTAGAACAGCCGGGTTTGAGTCTACGGTTGTTTTCGGGTACGAGATACAGATCTGGGAAAATGTTGAATCGAGCTCGTTGGATCGAACTTGTTGGATTGGAGATTGTGCATCGACCCGTCACCCTGTTCACGTAAGTGGCCAGACCACCACACAATCCCTTGTCATCCATCGGACCGTGCCACATTCAACTCGAAAAATTACACGGACAACATGGCGTTTATGTCTTGTCCTAACATTTGTCCGTAGCTGTCCCAAATCCCCGCAACAGCGACACGACCCCTAGGCTACCCTACAGTCGCGATGCAGCCCATTTACACGTGCTCGGAGTCCTGGCAGAAATGTAAACGCGGGGTGGTGCGCTGGCACGAGGAGGCGCGGTGACGTAAGTATAATGTGTACGTACATGCACATACGAGGGCCACGATTGACATGGAAATGGCTGCGACGAGCCAAGGAGGCACAATGTTTTATGCCTCCGAGACATTGCTAGCCAGATGTGCTGCCGTAATGCACTGTAAGCGCCGCCAGACGCGCACGCGCACCCAACAACGCACATGCCGGCGGCGGTGTCAGGGGAGGCGTCACAGGTTCTAAGACGTGGCGGCGCCGTCGAATCAACAACCCAACGCCTCCTCCTCCTCCTCCACATCCCTCTCTTCTCGACGTTGCGGACCCCAAAGACACAAGCGCTCGATCCCCATCTCCGCCATGGACGGCACAATCCCAGTCAGCATCGACTCGGGATCCCGCCCGCGGGCTTCGTACCCACGGCGCGCGGCCATCGGCGCCTCGTATCCTCTCCGCGGCATCTACTACTTTGTCTCCAACCGCGAGTTCTGGCCCCTCTTCGTCGGCAGGCTGCTTCCGCTGTCCCTCATCTCCCTCGTCGTCTACCTCGTCCTCTTCACCTTTGCCTTCCTCCCACAGTTTGCCTTTCTCGCCATCTTCCACGGCTGGGGAGCCTGGGTCAACGCCGTCGTCTTGACCCTCGGCGAAGGCCTCGTCATCATCCAGGGGCTCTTTGAGGGCTTCTTTGTCGATGAGTGCCGCGTCGACGTCTTCGATGTGAGTGCCCGGCCGTTGCGGCAAACTGGGAAACGAGATCGCATCGTCGTCGCTGACCAAGACCTTGACAGGCCACCATGATCAAGCTCGGCTTCCAGCACCTCGTCTCTCCGCATCGACTCCTCTTCGTCGACGCGCCCAACGCCGTCAAGATGCTCGGCAAGCCCACGAGTCCTGCCATCTATCAGCCCTGGAGCATCATTCAAATCGTCGAGCTCATCGCCTTCCTTCCCTTGAACCTGGTCCCGTATGTCGGGACGCCAGCCTTCATCATCATCACGGGCACCAGAATCGGCAAGCTGTCGCACTACCGCTGGTTTCAGCTGCGAGGGCTGGCCAAGAACGAACGGAAGCGAGAGATTCAGGGCCTCACGTGGGACTATGTGTGGTTTGGGACCGTGGCCATGCTGCTCGAGCTCATACCCATCCTGTCGTTTTTCTTCCTCCTGACGACAACGGCCGGCTCGGCCTTGTGGGCGGCGCGAATGGAGGAGGAAAGCCGCCGCAGCCAGACAGTCGTTGATTCGCACTTTACCAACGCCCGGCTGGCTTCACGTTCGCCGCCCTCTCGTTCGCCGCCCTCTCGCTCGCCGCCATCGCGCTCGTCACCACCCCCGCCGTACTCGGACAACGCAGCATGATTGCCCCGTGCCTTGCCTGTTTGCTGTCCGTCTGGGGCGCTATGGCTGGGAAACAATCGACCCGGGGTGGGAAGCCCGGCCAAGTTGCCTTCTTCCCCCCCTTCTCTTGACCGGGATCGTTACTCCTGTCGCCAAGCTCTACCTAGTGCCCTGCTCTACGACATGGTTTCTCCACGGCACCGCGTTTCCGACAGCCTGCTGTCGCTTGTCCAGACAATGACGTTGAGGCTGGCCCCACTTTCTGATGCCCCTTGGCTAGGTAATCTGCCAAAAGCACTTGCTAGCTTCTCTCTTTCCCATCATGATGCCGATTGCGTAGCCGGGGCATCTCCTCCGCTCATCGACTCGCGGCAATGTCGGTCAAGCTCTGCTGAAGAAGAAAGAGCCGGCCTCTTCTCGGACTGACCGTCTCGAATGTGGCGGCACCTGGTCAGTGCGCGACGGCTGCCTGGTGCCTGGTGCTTGGCATGGCAAGTGACGCGAGACGGGCCCTTGGAGACTGGGCCATCAAGGTGCTCAGAAGCTACAAACTCGTGCGGCAGGTACTTTGTACGCGTGCAAGAGTCAGAGTACCTAGGTACCTAGGTCCTGGGTGCTGTGGGACTCCCTGCGCGAGGGCATCGCCAGTATTGGTTTGGAGGATGAAGCGCTTCGCCCTCCACGGCCTCATCACATCAGCCTTGATTGTCCGTGTGTACTCAAACTACCTACCTACGCAATAATCTACTATTCGACTTTTCTGAATGGAAGTCTCCCTCCACTGCGTCGCTATGCTCTGGTGACTGCCGACTTGCCGGAGGCGGTCTAACGGTGGGTGGCGGCGCGCACCTTCCTTCCTTCTTGCCCATGATGCAACTTCCGGCGCCTCACCGACTCCGCATGAGCCGACGCTCCTGCTGTTGCCAAAGGCACAGGAACCGGGTACCCCTCCTCCTCTTCCTGCTACCAAAGCCTTTCCGTCTCTCCTCAACCTCTCCCTCTTCTCTCCCATCAGCCAACTTTCGTCTCTCCTTTTCATCCTTTTCCCATCACGCTTTTTGTCCTCCAGAGCACTTCGGACGCTCTCTCATCCTTTTTGAGTGTCATTTAGATCTCAGTCGCCGCAGCAGCTACTCCAGCTTCTCCTCGGTTCATCGCGCGAGTCGCGGTCAACGCCTGCGCCCGGCTCTTCACGATGCGTGCCCTCGCGTCTGTCGGAGTCCTGGTCGCCAGCGGCTTCCTGCAGCAGTCGACTGCGCAAGTTGCTGGCTACGGGTGAGATTCCATCTCCCTTCCCTTCACTGCTCACGTTTCTGATCAGAGCCTCCAGATCCCCCGATGTCGGCTCCAGTGCAAACTCATACGGCGAGCCAGACTATGGCCCCCAAGACGGCGCCTCTGCCACTGTTGAAGGCCTCCCCGGCGGCTCTCCCGGCGGATCCCCTGGTGACCCCCCCGGTGGCCCGACGTGTGTCGTGCAAGGCACCACGACTGTCTTTGTGACCGTCTACCCTACCAGCCCCGTGTCTCCCGCTGGTGGCTCCCTTTCAGCGGCAGACGGCCCCAACCACCAGACCCTGCACCCGACTCGCACCATTCGCGTTTCTCCTTTTGGTCCCTCTCAGGCGACCCGCTCTTCCGTGTCCCCGTTCACCACCATTACTGTTGATATTTGGGGTCATGGTGCCGACGCGGGACCCAAGTCTGTTGAGACTGCCAATGGCCCTGGTTCTGGTTCCCCTGCTGGCAACGATGCCCTCCCCTCTTCCCCACCCTCCTCTGCCGGTTCTCCTGCTGGCTACGGGGAAGACGCTGGCGGCTCATGGCCCCGACCCGCTGCCACCGTTGACTCCGCCGGATCGGACGGGGCTTCTGCCGGCACGGTCGCAGGCGGCGCACCCCCTTCTCCCACTGGCTTGACGGATTCCCCCGACGGTTCTCCTGCACCCTACGGCCCCAACAACCCTGCCCCAGTCTCGCCTGGCTATGGTGCTCAGGGGGCCGACGGGGTTGCCGCCTGGTCCACTGTGGTGACTGACACTGAGATTCACTGGGTTACCGGAGCTGAAGGGCCGACTCCTGTCACCATCTTGTCAAAGCACACCCTTGCCGCAACTGGCGCGGCCCAGTCTCCTGCCAGGGGTGGAGCGTTCACCTGTGTGACGACCATTGGCCCCGATGGGCACGCGACTGTCCTGGAGTGGCCGGCTGGACTCCCGCAAGGCAACGGCGGGCCCGCTGTGTCGACTGTAGCCGGCCTTCCCAATGACCAAGGTTCCCTCGCTCCCCAGGCCGTCTCCACTGCCGTCAACCCCCCTCCTCCCCGCATCACGGCGCTCACGGCTGGAGGTGTGGCGGCTCCTGACGGAGGTGCCTCGACCACTTGCACAACCTACACTGTCCTCGGGCCTGATGGCGTTCCCACTGTTGTTCATTCATCCTGGGTCATCCCCCACACGGGCCCCATCACTGTCGCCTCTGGTCCTCTGCCTACAGATGCCTCTGGCCCAGCCCAAGCCCAGAACGCCCCGAACGGCCCCGGCATCACCACGTGCACCAGCTACACGTTCCTTGGAGCAGACGGAAGGCCGACAGTGGTTGAGTCCACCTTGGTGCTCCCTGGCCCAGCAAACACCCAAGCCGGGGCTCTCGGAAACACTGCAGATGGCGTTCCCGCCCAAGTGACCCAGTTGCCCGGCCCTGTTCAGTCTGGCCCTGCCGGGCTTCCGGAAGGCGGCCTCACCACCTGCACCACCTTCACTGTTCTTGGACCCAACGGGCTTCCGACCGTTGTCGAGACCACCTACGCCGTTCCCGCCCAAGTGACCCAGTTGTCCGGCCCTGTTCAGTCCGGCCCTGTTCAGTCTGGCCCTGCCGAACTTCCGGAAGGCGGCCTCACCACCTGCACCACCTTCACTGTTCTTGGACCCAACGGGCTTCCGACCGTTGTCGAGACCACCTACGCCGTTCCCGCCCAAGTGACCCAGTTGTCTGGCCCTGTTCAGTCTGGCCCTGCCGGGCTTCCGGAAGGCGGCCTCACCACCTGCACCACCTTCACTGTTCTCGGACCCAACGGGCTTCCGACTGTTGTCGAGACCACCTACGTCGTTCCCAGCCCGGCTGCCACCCCCCTCGCCACCCTTGTTCCCGGAGTCATCACGGGCGCGCCGTCCCAGATCACTGGCTCTCCTGGGAACCCGCAGCCTGGAAATGCTGGCGCCGCCGGCATCACGACGTGCATCACCTACACCGCCATCGGGGCCGACGGCAAGCCAACCGTCGTCGAGTCCACTATGGTCTTGCCTGCCAGCGATGTGTTGCCAACAGTGAGCGCGCTTGGCCTCCCGTCTGGTGCTCCCCAGCAGCAGTCAAACTTGCCTCAGGGAGTCCCGCCCTTTTCTTTGCCCGGTAGCCCCATCACCACATGCATCACTGTCAATGTCCTTGGACCCAATGGTGTCTCCACCCCCGTTGTCGAGACTGTTGTCTTCACCCCAGCAGGAGCAGGGCCTGCGCTTCCTGTTGCAACGACCATTGGCTATCCTCCCCTTGTGCCCCAACAACAGCAAACAAATCTGCCCCAGGGCACCCTCCCCTTTGCGTCGAACGGTGCCGTCACCACTTGCATCACTGTGGACGTTATGGGCCCCAATGGCGTCGCGACTCCTGTGGTCCAGACCATCGTCTTCACCCCAAGCGCAACGGGCCTCGGCTCTCCGGCTGCCCCCTCGGCCGCGAACGCGGCAGGGCTTCCCGCCCCATCCTTTGGTCCGCTTGGCCAAAGTGGCTCTCTGAACACTGTTGCCCCAGGAATCCCCAGCCTGGATGCGTATGGGGCCACCGTGCCTGACTTGCAAACGATTCTGCCTCCGTCAGGCGTGGTCTCGGGACTCAACGTGGAAACACCCGGCGCTACCGGTGGGCTCCCCTTTCCATACGGTAGCAGCCCCGGTGACCTGGGAGCTCTGGGATCCGGTGACGGAGAGCCTGCGCCGAACGGCTACGGCTGGAGCACACCCGACGCTGGGTCGTACGGTCTGCTGTCCCCGCCGTCTGCCCCTCGAGGCCACAGCACGTTGACGACGCTCCGGACCCTCACTTGGACCAATTTTATCCCCGAGCCGACGACGACGTACACCATGAACTTTCCTCTAACGACTCTGGAAACCGTGACCGTTTCTGCGCCGTTTTCTCCCCAGAAGCGCGCGTTCCGACGCCAAGAGAGGTTCGTTGTCCGTGCCGCCGCCTGAGTTCCACCCACTTACATTTACGATGCAGTCTCTCACTGTCGAGCTCGGCGTGGAGCAACGCCACCGTTGCCGTACCGCCTGTGTCGACGAGCGGCCCTCTAGAGGCGACCCCCTCGCCAGTCGCTGAAGGCGCCAGCGTCTCGGTTCTGTTCCCACCGACGACATCCCAGGCCTTGCCAGGCGGCCCGAGCAGCCCTCCCGCAATTTGCCCTCTTGGAGGCAAGATTGGAAATGCGACTGTCAATGTGAGTCCCCCGGCCCTTTCAGTTTCTTGGACACTGGCTGACAAAAACAGTTCGACGAGGTGAAGCCTGGTCCGCTGTTCAACCCCTTTGGTGACATTTGGTTCTCTGAAGGCTTCCTTGTCGCGCCTCCCGCGTCGCAGGTGGCTCAGTCATTTGTCCCGTCTTCTGGCGGCCAGCTCGTGGAGTTTGTTCCCGCCTCACTTGCCAACCCATCAGGCAGTCTGCGCGGCACCGGTGACGCGGCGGAGGTCGGGGTCGGTCCCAACGCAGCGAGTCCCTGCTTCCGGTTTGACTTCTTTGGTGCTCAACTTGGATGCGCCGCCTCAGGCAACGAGGAGTGGTGCGAGTTTGAAGTGTCGGCCTACACTTTCAACGCAGGCCTGTCGTTTGAGCAGTCCATTGCCTGGTCTGAGACGAAGCGTGTTCCTGCCTGTCCCAAGTTCCCCAACGGCAACTGCGCGCTGACTCCGGTCGACTTTGTCGGCTACAACAACATCACGTCGATCCTCATTACTCTGCGCGTTGGCATTGAGCTACGGGCTTGGTGGGGCGACGACTTCAAGTTTGGCTGGACCGACAACACCTGCGAGGCGGCGAGCTGCCGCGCGCGCGCCATTCCTCAGCACGTCAAGCGCGAGACGGTCGAGCTGGCTCTTCGCCGGGGAGTCTGGCATTGGACTCCGGCCGGTCTTCAGCGACTGGACGATGAGTACATCTGGGATTCTGTCTACTGATTGACTTTCGCCACGCCATGGTGGCCTTGATGTAGCATGTTGCTATGTGGTAATCTTTGCTGTGTTGACTGAGACTATTTGACACTTGATTTCTTGGAGCGGCGGCACATGGTTGAGCCACGAGCTCGGGGTAATATGATGAAATGGCTGGAGGGATGGTGATGTATCTTAATGGCGAATCAAACCGAGTGCAACCTGCAATTGTGTCTATTGCGTGAGGGCGGCGTGAAGAGTCGACGGACATTGTCAGGGAAAGACAGCAAGCGGCAAGGCGGGCTGGCGGCCAAGGGCCTGGGCATCGCGCTGAGGGTGCACGGCACAGGCGCGGTCCCACGGCCCGCAGTCGACACGGCACGTCGTCTCGGCGGACGGGACGGCGCCAGAGTCAAAGTAGTCGGCGACGATGCGGGCGACGCAGGCGCTGTCGGCACTGAGGGCGCAGTGGCCGAGGCCCTCCTGGACAACGAGGCGGGCGCCGGGATGGTTGGCGGCCATGGCGCGGGCGGCACGCAGCGGGGTGACGGGGTCGAGGCGGTTGGAGAGAAACAGGAGAGGCGCGGCAGGGCTGCCGGGGACGGGGCGGCCGTCGCGGCCCTGGCGCGGGGCCGGGGTGGTGAAGGGGCCCTTGAAGGACCAGTTTGTGCGAAAGGGCCAGGCCGAGCACGGCATGCGGATGGCGGACCAGTAGGCGCCCATGACGGACGACTTGGCGAGCTGGGCGGCGACGTAGCGGCGCCACCACGGCGCGTCCTTGTCGCGGACGCTGTCGCCGTCGGAGCAGAGGACGCCGAGGGTGGCATCGCGGGCGCGGACCCTGGAGCGGGCGTCGGAGCGGTTGGCGTGGCCGTCGACGGCGCAGGCGTCGCGCAGGTGGGGGACGGCGCCGTAGAGGTCCAGCAGGCGGACGGCCTCGGAGGCGTTGCCGGCCATGGCGGCGTCGAGGGCGCGGGCGAGGGGGGCGAAGCGCTCGACGGGCTTGTAGATGGCGAAGCCGAGCAGCTCGCGGACGTCGCGCGAGTCGAGGGCGACGACGGCGGCGGCGGGCGAGGCGGAGACGGCGAGCGGCGACTCGTCGAGGGCGGCGAGCCAGGCGTCGACGCGGGCGCCAATGTCGAGGCCCGACGCGTCGGAGGCGCGGGCGAGGGCGCACCCGTCGGGGCCGGCGCCGTGGCAGCCCGAGTAGAAGCGGGAGACGATTTCGTCGGCGTCGACGACGTTGGAGAGCCAGCCCTACATGGGCGGCGGCGTCAGCATCTCGACGCCTCGATGGCTGAAAAAGGAGTCCATACCGCACCGGTTGCGTAGTCGACGGCGTCGACCACGCCGTCGAGAACGAGGCGGCCGACGCGCTCCGGGAACAGCGAGGCAAAGTAGTTGCCGAGCACGGTGCCGTACGAGAAGCCAATGTACTGCAGCCGGGCCACGTCGTCTCGCCTCCGCCTCAGCTCGGGCCGCTGCCGGTCGGCGTCGCGGGCGCGCAGCTCGGCCACCTTGTCGACCATCTCGACCATGTCGCGGGCCACGCTCGGGGTGCTCATGTACTCAAAGATGTGCTCGACGGCCTCGGCGCTGCTGCAGCGGCGGGCATAGCCGGCATGGAGGCCGAGCGTATAGGGCACGGCGTGGCGACCGGCATCGAGGGCGCCGATGCCGCGGGCCTCGAGCATCAGGGCGTCGCGCTCGAGGGCGGCGTCGGGGAAGCAGTCTGCGCGGGGCGAGCTGTTTGCGACGCCGCGTGGGTCAAACGACAGCATCTCATAGTGGCGACGGCCGGGCTTGTCGACGATGCGGCGCAGGTGGCTGCCGTTGGAGCGGAGGAAGTCGACGCCGGAGCCCCCGGGCCCGCCCGGGTTGAGAAAAACGGGGCCGGCGAAGCGGGGGTCCTCCGGCGGGACCTCGGCGGGCAGCTTGATGATGGCGACGGCGACGGCGCGCGGGTCCGAGGCGTTGGTCCAGTCCAGCGGGAGGACGAGGCGGGCGCAGCGGAAATCGGCGTAGCAGTCGTGGTAGGCGAGGTCGCGCGAGGGCGTGATGGAGCTCCAGTCGAAGCTGGCGGCTGACGATGGCAGGGCGTTGCTGGGGAGAGCGGCGGCTGCGAGGAGGAGGAGGGGGGCGCGGGGCTTCATGGCGACGGCTGGGTCGAGGAGGAGGATGAGGAGGAGGAGGAGGAAAGCGGAGGTGATGGAAAGGTGATGTGACGAGTGAGACGTTGCTCCGTACCCGTACAGGCTTTGTGCATGCTTGTATCCGTACGAATACGAAGTATTGCCGTCCGGCGTGCAGCACAACTGGATCTGCCGAATTTAGCTTAGCGCTCCGCAACGGCCGGACCGACGTGGGGCTCCGTATCACGGCTAAATAAGTGGAGCATCCGGCAGGCCGGACACGTTGAGATGGCTGTACGACGCATCGTAAAAGAAGACTCAGGCCGGGAATCGAGTCCGGATCTCTTGACCGAGAGCAGTCGAGGCAATCCTAACACCAAGCAAGACAGCTTATCAGGGTTAGTGATAAGGAAGCTTGCAGGTGCTAGGATTGCAAAGGCCTGGTGCATCGTTTTCGTACATATCTCTTGTGCGCCACCGAATTCCCATTGTCGAGCGCATCGTCTTTGCGTCAGTTTGGGCTATGGTGGCCGGGTCACAGCTTGGGAGTCTTAGGCGGTCGACGCTTGGCTCCGGAATACCGGCTCTGCGACGCCTTCATCCATCAAGGGCCGATTTTCAGGGGAGCGTATTCGAGGGAGCCACAGCCAGATTGGAAATATAATATCTGCACCAATCCAATAACATGACGGCGCCGTTGATGCAAACCGGCAGGGGCCCGATCCCTCGAGTAAAGCTCGCCCGAGCGCTCAACAACATGGCTTCACCTTGATTGCCAGACCCCATTGAGTGCAAGTTGCGAGCTTGGCACTTTGGACGATGACCCGACAACGAGGGGGCATTCATACTGGGGATCCAATACTGCAACGTGTGACATTTAGTTAGCTAAGCTGTACGACGTGCGTGAGTGCCCGCGGTTTCCAAAACGTATGATTATGACAGGCTGTTTGGGACCGGTGGCGCCATGAAGGACAATGGGGAAGGAGATGCGGAGAGAGAGGCGTGACGGCTCGAGGGCTGCGGTTGAGCGGCATGGCACAAGGCGGCACTGCCGTGTAGGTGCCTTGATTTTCAGATGTGTTTTGTTGGAACATGGGCCCAATATCCAATACGGCCATGCGTGCCTGCCCGGATGTGGTACCCTTGGCGGGAAGATGTGGGTTTTGCCTTGTGTCCGAGAAGTTGCCATGATGTCAATATTGTCTTTGCCGAGTCGTGAGCTCGGCTTATAAGAGCCCTTGTCTGCGGAGATGATGGTCTGCCTGCTGCTCCAGCCAGACCGTTGACCATCTCGATATCAACCCGTCTTTGCTTCACCATTCCCCTGCTCGTCGTGCTCCCGACTACAGAGATCAGCCGGCTCGAACCCCCCCTTGTGCCTCTCCAAACGACCAACAAGATGAAGTGGCCGGCCCTTCTCGCCCTCCTCTGCGGCACCACGCTCGCCACGGCATCAGCCCCCTCGGCCCGAAGCGTGCGGCAACTCGACGCGGCAGCAACGCGGCAAGCGCACCAGCGGGACGCGACAGCGACGCGCGCCCAGGCGGGGATCCGCATCAAGACGTCGCGCGGGCTGTGCCTGACGGTGAACCCGCTGTCGGGCGACGCGCGCGCCAACCTGACGCCCGTGGTGGCGCGGCCGTGCCGCAAGACGCGGCGCCAGCGCTGGGACGTGGTGACGGCCGGGCGGCACAACGACCGGGCGGGCCACGCGCTCGTCGTCAGCGCCGCGACGCAGGCCTGCCTCGACGTCGACCGCCGGCAGCCCGCCGCCACGGCCGTCTCGCTCTTCTCGTGCGGCGGGCGCGCAGACGGCTCCGGAAACGTCACCGACTCGCAGCTGTTTGAGTACCGCGGCGGCGTCGGCCCGTTGCAGCTGCGGCCGGGCAACGGGCCGGGCCTCTGCGTCGTGGATGGCGGGAGGAGGTTGGTTGTGCGGCCGTGCAAGGGGGGGGATGCGGCGGAGCGCTTTACGTTTGCGGCCTTTGAGTAGGGGGGGTCCGTGGTTTGCGGCTCGTTGGGGGGATGATGGTGATGATTGTATGTTGGGTTCATCATGTCATGAGACTAAATAGCAAGTCGAGGATGTGGCAATGTGGTCCCTCGGCCATTGAGTATAGCGGCGTTGTTCAGACAGAATCTCGTGAGGCTTCCACTGGTCAGCTCAATACCACGTGAGCGTCATGGTAAACGCCACTGTCAAACGGGGTGGCTGGTGTTGCAGCCGTTTGCAGCCGTGATTCACTCAACCTCGTATCACGCCATCTGGCAAGTGCCTTGAGGACCTTCCTGGGCAGCGTGAATCACAAGACGCTGCCCACAGCCCTAGCCCTAGAGGTGTGCCTCAGGCCACCGGCCCAGACTGGAAAAGTACAAATACCTGCTGCACCTCTGCCCTTTGAACCTCGACCTCTTTTCCTTTTCCATGAGCAACTTTCCCCTTCTTCGGGATCACCTCCCTCCTCTTATGGGACAACTTTCCCCCTCTTAGGGGACAACCCAGGCTTCGTGGAAGACACTTCCCGTCTCGTCGTGGCCACCACCAGATCGCAACGCGCCCACATCGTCACGGGCCACGAATCCATGGTACCCCTTGGTGGCAGCGACTCTTCCAGGCGGACTTCCCGGTCGTTACTTTCGACTCCCGCGCCGAGGCCGACGCCGTGCCCGAGCGATGGCTGGAGGTGGCCATCGACGTTGACACGAGGCTCTCTGAGTGCGGCCGCAAGGTCGACGCGGTGGCCCAGTTCCGCCCGGGCGCGGAGCCGACAAATGTCAAGGCGCTGGGCCCAAAGCCGCCAAAGTGCGAGGACGACCGCCGACCTTCCTTAACAACGCCATGGCAGGCGGTGAGGTGTGAGGAGTTGGAGTGGATCGACTCTGTGCGGCTTGAGTTGAACCTTGCGGGAGGGCTGGTGGCTGGTTCGCCAATGCGCCTCGACAATACGGAAAACACGAGCATGGGTGAACAAGGCTGTGAGGATACTTGCAATGGGGATGACCGGATGGACGTCGACGGTGCGCAAGAGGAGGCGACGGGGACGTCGATGAGACACCCGGCTGGGCACCCCGTTAGCCCATCCACAACCGAGGATCTCACCGTACATACGAAGGAAGCCATGCGGATGGATGGGCATATGTGGCGACAAGCCCGAGGACGGCAAGCACGAAGATGACAAGCCCGAAGACGACCAGCCTCAGCCTCGGCGCCGGCGCGCCCCCTGCCCTCCCCGCGCTGCCCACGACCTGCTTCGTCCTCGACGACGAGGACGTTGTGCGCGCCATCCTCGAGGAGGCGCTGGTCCAGGACCGCCAGCGCCGCCGGGCCTATCTTGCCAATAGGCATCCTGGACTCAGCCTTATCGACGTGGTACGTCTAACCCTCCCCCTTTCGGGACCTGGCTCCCTTGCTGACGTCGTATTAGGGCCCCGGCTTTGGGAAGACGACGGCCCTGGCCGTCGCCACAATCCTCGCGATCCTGCGCCTGAGCCCCGCGTACTGCAGCGCGCCGACGCATGTCGCGGTAAACAGCGTCGCCGGGCGCGTCGCCAAGCGCCTGAACCAGGGCCGGCCCCGGGAGAGCCACCACCGGACTCTCCTCATCGTCCGCGGGCATAGGAGCGAGGATGAGGAAGACGCCGTCTTCCGCATCCTGCGGTATCCTCAGGAGGCCCATAGGCCCGCCCCCTCCAAGGGCCTGGCCTCCCCGCCCCGGTGGTCCCTCGCCTTGTCGCTGGCGTACTGGCTCCTGGTGGCGCTCGACGCGGTCGGCGTTAAGGGCATGTGCCCTACACTGCCCTCGGCTCTCCAGGACTTTCGCAAGGTCCTGGAAGGGGTGCCCGACGTCCAGCGCCTCCGCGACGTTGCCGCTGCCGGCAGTGATGCCGCCTGGGGGGCGTACGAGAAAGAAGGCCGCATCCCGTTGAGGCCGCTGCTGCGCCAGCTCGTCCTCCAGGCTGACGCCCTCCTGACGACGCCGGCCCTGTCAAGCAACGGGGCGTATGGGGACTTCCGCCAAGACCTGGCGAGGGTCGTCGCCGTCGATGAGGCGGGTAATATTAGTCGCCCAGACCTTTATGCGGTCTGGGGGAATACCTGCCTCCCCGCTTCCCAGGCGGGGACGAGAAGCAGCTGTCGCCTGCTGTCATATCGGCCAATGACAAGGACGCCGCCGGCAACCTCCGGAACCCCCACGACGACTCGCATGTGGAAGGGAGGCACGACAAACTCGACGCCGACTTTGCCTCGTCGTCATGGCATTGTACACGGGACCTCTTTCTTTGCAATGCAGGAGGCAGCCTTTGGGAGAGACTGCAGACAAGGCGTGCGTGGCCGGACAGACAACTCGGATCAGCCATTCTCCCTCTTCGCCGCCAGGAATATCGCGGCGCCGACGCCTTGAGCATCACCAGTGCCGCGAGGGTTCCGCAGCCATGTGAGACGATCAAGGCGAGACATGGAGACGCACCAGGCCGCGCCCACACATGAAGGAACCGGACCACGAGAACAAAGCTGTGTCGGAGAACGATGCCGCTAGACTCGTTGATTAGCCAAGCGCCTCAACAAGCGTCAAGACTTGCTGCGCCGACTTTGGCAAGGCCCAATTACACTCCTTTCCCACCTCCGTGGTCCAAACCAAGCTCGCCTGGACGCCGGACAGTACGACGATGACTTGGCCGACGTCATCAGAAGCCTCCATGGCACCAAATCCACCTTGGCTACAGAGATCATCGTCACACACACCACAAGAGTCAGCGTTGCTCACGGCAGCCTCTTCCTGCTGGCACCAGATCGAGCCACAGAGACACCGGGGACCGGCTCCAGCAACTGCCTCGTCGGTCGAAACCATTTCTGTCACGACACGGTCGCAGACATCCTCATGACAATGAGTCCACCACAGTCAAGTCACCGCTTCCCACGGTAGCCCTCGTTCCGTGCCGCCGCGATGGGGACTCAGGTGGCGAGGCATAGGAGAGCGAGAGACCTATGCTGCGCGGGAAGGACGCTGGGGTACGAGGACAGCTTGGTGCGTCGAGTCTTTATCGCTTGCAAGAGCAGCGTTGCCCTTGACCAGTCTTCATGCGAAAATCCCCACACCTCTCTCCCCGTGCCGCCCTCACCTCTGGACTTGTGGCATTGAATGGAACCGTGAACCCGTCGTTCCTAGGGTATGCAACAGAGCAAACGATGGAGGAGTCGTTATCCCTCGCCGATCAGCAAGAACGCCGCGAGAACCTGGACGAGCTCGAGCGGGAACTCGGGATCCTCCATCCCCACGCGACGGAGCAGGAGATGGAGGACCTTTCCCGGCACGCCAACCTCGAGGACATCGCCCAGGCCCTCGACATCGTTGACCGGGTGCGCAACCTGTCCGACGGGGCACGCGATGCGCTGTACAGGGATAGGCATGGTGCCCTCGCGAACATGATCGGGGACGAGGTGGCCGACGCGCTCCACGCCCTGGTCCCAAACGTCGACCTCGAGGGGGCTCTGGAGCAGCGGGCCGCCGACGGGACGCTCAAGCGCCGGCCACGTCTGCAGAAGGAGGAAATTGTCGCCATCAAGGCCCTGCTCGGCGCCAACGTGAAGGTGGTGTATGAGGGCCATAGCTCCGGCCCTTTGCAAGGATCGGCCATCTCGCGCGTGGCGA
This sequence comes from Ophiocordyceps robertsii, assembly GCA_027405785.1. Taxonomy (NCBI): domain Eukaryota; kingdom Fungi; phylum Ascomycota; class Sordariomycetes; order Hypocreales; family Ophiocordycipitaceae; genus Ophiocordyceps; species Ophiocordyceps robertsii. The sequence goes on from JAPEBW010000927.1 coordinate 33,586, forward strand.
CCGCCGAAAACGACGTGGAGGCTCGCCTGACCGAGGACGACCGCCATGCCCCGACCGAACACCTGCCGGAAGAGGACCGCTTCGAGGCCGGCGACGCGAATGTCGCCCGCTACCGTGACCTGACGGAAAGGGCTACAACCATGAGGAGCACCATCCGAAAGCTCTTGACTAGACGACGGAATACGTTCGCGCCATCTGTCAGATCATGATGGATTACCGCACTTTCTTTCCTTTTTGTCGAGACCACCTAAATCGCCAATCCGTGGGCTGCGTGCACCAAAGCACCAACACCACGGAACATGGAGGCGAAGCCACTAGATGTTAGATGTAATACATTGCAGAGCTACAAAAGGCTATAATTAAAGAATTCCTCCCAATATGCACGGATGGCGCAGCTGTACATAGATGCGGACCAGAGCTCTGCCACGTCTGTGGCGTACATACAGTTCCACGGCTGCTTCTGGCTGCGGGCAGGCACTCGTCCGACGGCGCAAAACGACGCCAGGAGTGGTATCTTCCAAAAGTGCCGCCAACCTCGACGTCGACCTAGATGTTCCGGACCCCGGCCTGACCATGTCTAGGCTTGCTGTCCACGGTAGGGTCCAGCCGATTAGCCCAGTCGGAGGCATGCCTCCCCGCCGTCTTGGGCGCGGGGCCCGAGCCCACCGCCGACGCCGCGCCGGGATACGGCCCCGCGCCGCCGTGCATGGTCGCGTCGGCGCCCCCATGCATATCCGAGTCGACGCGCGGATCGAGCGAGTTGGCCGCACGGGAATCATGCGGTCCGTGCATGCCCTCGCCCACGCCCGTCGTGGCCGGGGACGCAATGCCCGGCGCCGCGGACCCGTGTCTCGAGTACGCGTCCCCGGCAAAAGGCCGACGCCCATTCGCGTCGCCGTCGTGGCCCGGCGCTGCAGCTGCCCCGCCGACGACGGAATGCTGCGCGTGCGGCGCGGCGGCGGGCCCGCGGCCGTGGCCCGTGCCGTGCACGCCTGGCCCCGTCACCTGGATACCCGTCGTCATGCTGTCGACGGTCGGGTCCAGGCGGTTGAGCCAGTCCTGACGGTGCGGCCCGGCCGTGTTCGGCGCGGGGCCGGGCAGGTTGGCGTTGTGGTGGTGCGGTGCCTGCTGTGTTCCCTTCATGGCTGGGGCGGGGGCTTGTTGGGCTTCTGGTCTGTGTTTGCGAGGGAGATGGCACATGGAGTTTTTGGAAAATGGGTGGGATGGTGGGAGTGTCAGGTTATCGGCGTGTCTGATGTTGTTGTTGTTATTCGGAGCCCGG
>JAPEBW010000928.1:0-34843 GCA_027405785.1 Ophiocordyceps robertsii
TTTAACTATATTATTCTTTTATTTATTATTAGTATATAAATAGACTGCAAATATCCTTTTAGAATTACTTAATAAACTAAGTATAAGCTTAATCGGAAATGTTTTAAACTATAATTAAGGAAATCCTTTTAATAGCCGTTTTTCCTACTCCTTAAATAAAAATTTATTAAGAGGAGTTTATAGTTATATCTTAAAAAGTCTTTATTAAGTTAGCTTAAATAAGGCTTTAGTTTACTTTAGTATTTATATAAGCTTTAATACTAATCCTAGGCCTTTTTTTTATAAACTTATAAGCGTATATAAGTATATTATAACGGCTTATTAAAGCTTAATAATTAAACGTTAAGAGAAGCCTTAACTATTTAAACGCTTTATAGCTTTTAAAGAACTACTTACTATACTAAGCGATATCTTTATCTAAAAACGTCTTAGCTAAGGTTTAAGGGGTATTTATCTTCGATATATTAATAAAGTTTATTTTTTAAAAGGAATACTTCGCTATAAAATCTATATACTTTATTAGCCTCTTAAAGTAAGTTTATTATAGTATAGATTACGGTTTCTTTTAAGCCTTTATTAGTATCTATTTAAGCTCTTTTTATATTATACTTTTTATCTTTTAAATTATCGTTAATTTTTATTATAGTTCTTTTTTTAGTTATAAGGTATACCCGGTCTAGCTTTAGCGTTAATAAGTAAATAATCTTAAAGGTCCTTTCTTTCTTAAGCTAAAAGACCTCGGCTTATATCCTTAGCTATTTAAATATGTTTCTCCCTTAACTTTATAAACGTTTTAAGGCTTATAGCATATTTACGTTTATTAAGCGGTTTAAATACATAACTTACAGTCTTAAAAGGCCTTTAAGAAATAGTTAAGGCGTCTTAAACTATCCTTTAAGTAAGTATAGGGTAGAGCTAGTTAGTTCTCGCCTTTTTATAAGTTTAACTTATTTTTTTACGCTAATAAGTATTTTAAGGATCCTTAAGTATATTTAACTTATAGCTAAAGAAGAATTTCCTTATCTTTATTAATCTATTTATTAATATCCCTATTTCTTATTAAATAGTATAAGGATTCTTATAAATAAATATTTAGCTTATAGTAAATTTATATAATTACGTAGTTTAGCTAATAAAGCACGGCCTTAGCTTTATATTATAAGCATAATATTTAAAACTTAAAGTCGGACCTTATTACTCTATCTTTATTAGTAAACTGCTTTTTATTAAGTGCTTATATTACTATATTTAAGAGGATTTTAAACCGTTTTTATAAGACGAATATTTATTAGCTTCGTCCGATATTAAGCTTACTAAGCTTTTTTTTATTATAGTTTTATAAGGTCTTTAAAACATTATTCTACTACGCTCCTTTAAAGAAAACAAGGCAATTAAATAGCTTTTTTATTTATATAAGCCTCGTATTTATTAGTATTTTAGCGGATAAAGTTAATAAAACGGTCTACTCTTTAAAATATACTAGCTTTATCGTTTTCTTAAACTTTATTAAAAGATACTTTTAGCGGTCTAAATAAGTTAAATCTCCTTATATCTTTAGCTTATAGTTAAGGTTTTTTTAAGGCTTAATAAGCATATCTTTTTTTCTTAATACTTAAAGAAAACTAAAGAATTATTTAATAAATATTACTACTATTCTTATTAAAAGGCTTTAAGCTATACTTAATCTTAATATCTACGCGCTAAGTATAAATAAGTTTAGCTTACTAAAAGTATCGCTTACTATATCTTTATCGCTTATTATTAAGGTCTTAGTCTTAATACTCTCGCTAAGTGCTTAACCTTTTATTTTATATATATCTTAAAACTTAGTACGCTATTAAGCCTTAAGCGTAAAAGGCTTGTTTTTATTAATTAAAAGACTTAAAAACGCTTTAGTTAGCGTGGCTATAGCGGATAAACCTAAATAGCAATATTAAACTTAAAAACTATTAAGTAACCTTAAAAGCAGATTTCCGGTTAAGGCTTATAAACTAAACTTTATTAATAGTACCCGGTAAAAATATCTACTAAGCTTATTATCTTAAGGAAAAAGTAGCTTTATTATAAGCTTAATTTAAAAAGAATTTAATAAGTAAGAAGCCGGAGGGTTTTAAGGTTTGCTACTCCTTACTTCTTTTATTTAAAGGATAATTAATCTATTTAATTAATACCGAATTTAGTTTACTTAATTATATAGGTTTTATTGTTTTATAGTTTATCTTTTATTAGTATTTTCAAAGTAAATTACCTCTTAAAAGGCAAGAGTCTTCGCTTAGCTAAGCGGGACTTATTTTCTATTACTTTTAGCTTTATAGGCTATCGCTATATAATTCTTTAAAAAAGAGTAAAAGAGATTATAAAACTAGTATACTTAATAAGCCGCGATCTTTTCCGCTTTTACGGCTTACTTATCTTAAAGTTTTATTATAAGCGCGTTAAGGAAAAGGTGCTTATTATAAAGGTTAAACTTAAAGGCTAATAAGAGCTTCTTATTAAAGAAATATCATTAAGTATTTAACTTCTTATAAGATAAGTACTTAATTATATAATATAGTCGCTCTTAGCTTAGTATATATTTAAGGGATTTCCGTTTAAATAAGTAAGAATTACTTTTATTTACTATACTTTATAGCGTAAAGATAAAAGGATAAAGCGCGAACTAATTATTACTAGTTAAGGCTAATACTATAAACTAATTACCGTTAGTAAAGGCTAGTACTATAAACTAATTACTACTAATTAAGCTAATATAATAAACTAATTACTATATATAAACGTATTTAAGGGTTTGAAAATAGTATAAAGCTTATTTATTTCTTTTAAGTATAACTAGCTACTTTATACTTAGTTATATAAGCAAAATTTAAGGATCTTTAACTATATTATCTTCCTATTTATCGTTAATATTTAGATAAACTATAAATATAGGTATAAATTTACTTAATAAACTAAGTAAAAGCTTAGTTAAAAATACTATAAGCTATAATTAAGGAAATCCTTTAAATACCCTTAAATATCCTTTAGGAATCGTAGTAAAGTCTATCCTATATCCTTTAAGGTACTTTTATAATTAAAAATGGCCCGAACTATAATTAAGATATCTTTTAAAAATCCTAAAATATCTTTAAAAGGTATTAGTAGAATCTATTTAATAGTTTTTATAGTATTTATTATAGTTAGAAATATTAAAAACTATAGTTAAATAGGCTCTTAAGTATTAATAGTTAGTATAAGTAATAAAAACTATTACTTTTACTTACTTTATATTAATTAAGTAAAGTTAAAGCTTATAGCATGCTTATATTAAGCAAGCGACTTTTAATTGTATAAGCTAATAGCATAGCTCGCCGCTTTATAATTAATAGCCTAAGTATATAAGAAAGCAAAGGCTTATTAAAAGCGGCTTTTAATTTAAATATAAAAGATACTTAGCGTAATAAAAAATATAATAATACTAAACTTATACTTATAGCTTACGTTTAACTAAATAAGAAGTAGCTTATATAAGCTTTAATAATTAATTACTACGTTGAAAGTAAAAATTATAGTTATCTTTTAAAAAGCTTAAAGCTTCTATATAGATAAATTAATTAAACTAAGTAAAGTAAACTACCTTTTAATAAAGATAGTTTAAAATAAAAGTATAATCTACGTTGAACATAAAAGGATATAAAAGGAAGAACTTTATAATTAAAAGCAAATAAGCATAATAAAATCTAGTGTAATTTAATAATAAGTTCCTCTTTTGTTTTCTCTTTAAGGAATTTAGTTATTATTCTTAGTCTTAGTAATATACCTCTTAGGTTTTACTATTAAATATTAAAGCATATTATTTATATTCTCGTAGTTATTTTTATCGAGTGTTTCTTATTCTTAGTCTCTTAAATAAACAGTATTTATTACGATTTAATAGTTTGAACTTTCTATATCTTAGAAAATAACAAAAGATACTTTAAATAATAATAGCTAATTTAACGTCCTTTAATACCGTAGTTTCTATATATTTTAACCTTATGTTTTTTAATCTTAATTCTTAAAATAACCTTTTTACGCATAATACGTTTTTCCTAATTTATATCTTAAGTTTAGTGCTTATTATTATTACTTTAAGGTATATACCCTCTTCTTTATTAAAACTTAGTCTTTAAGGCGTAATACCTTTCTTACTTTCCTTAATAACCTACTAAAAAGAGCAATACGTAGCTTAAAACCTTAATAGTATAAAAAGGATAAGTGTTTACTTATTGCCCTTAAGGCTAATAGTCTATAGATAAAACTATATAATTTTATAATTAAAAGAAAGAGCATTTCCAACCTAAGTTTAAAGACTTTAAGCTATTAAAAAACAATGATATTTACTTAAAATATTAATAACAAGAGAACTTATAATGCTACGAAAGTTAGTATAGTTATTTTAACTTTTAAAAGCAGTTTTTAGCAAAGTAAGCTTTTAGATTACTTACATAACTTATATATAAAATAGCTGCTTTAATATAATTAAAAATTTTACTTTTTATTTTATTCTTATAACCTTTATATTATATAAAAGACCCTTATTTCTTTTTATTTAAACTTAATAATATAAAATCTAACTAAGAACGTTTATTTTAACCTTTAAACTAACTTTAGCTTATATAATTAAATTTTAAGAATAAAGGTAGAAGTTTTTACTAAAAAGCAAGAAATACGTTAGTAAATAATAAAAAGCAATAAAAAATAACGATTAATAAAAGAAAAAAAAGAAAGAAAAAAAAAGTTAATTTAAAAGATAATTTATATTAAAAAACGAAAAGGATATTAAAAGTATTTTAAAAGTAATACTATTATCTTTCAAGCTTCTTTTATAAGTATAAGACTATCTAATTAAATTATTCTTAATATATCTTAAGCAGTTAACCTTTATAACTTCGCTAATAAACTTAAGGATATTTTAGCTTAGTAGTAAGATAATATCTAAAGTATAATTTAGTATAAATAGCTCTAACTTATTAAAACATTTAATAGGAATAATATAACGAAGTCTATTAAGAGTTTTAAAAAAAAAGAAAGTTTAATAAAGTATAGAATAATAAGAAAATTAAGTAGCAAAAAAGATATATTACTAAAAGAATAACCTACTAAAATAAAATTCTTTATTAATAGACTCTCTTTAGATATAGGAAAGAAAAGGCTTTAAAGGCACTACTATATATATAATCTTAAGTAGCTTAAGACTATAAATAACTAACTTAATTATTATACTAAAATTGAGGAGCAAATAGGTGCAGAAGAGAGCAGGCTTGTAGCCACGAGTGAGGGGATTACAGAGATGCAAAGAGTGTGCGAAAAGGTGAAGAAATGGGTAAGATATGTGTGTGTAAGGTTAATGATCTATCTAAGGTGAAGGGGGGACCAAGGCTTCCTTATATAGACAATTCCCAAGCTATAAGTGACTTAAGTAATTTGGAAAAGAGCCCCCTGTCCAGCGCAGTCATGCATAGTGGGCCAATAGCTGTTGTTAGGTCAATATTGTATTTGTAAGCCTAGGGATTAATCCCGCAAGGAATACGAGGTGGCGCAGCGACTTAGCACGGATTATGCATATAGTCTCCACACACACCTCTTCCTAATCTGCTCATATCTTGCTCATGTGTGAGTGGAATAATACAAGGAAATTTGTATAGTATGCAGGATTGTATAGCAGATTCAATGTATATTTCAGCGTATTTATGTTATGTGTTATTTATGCTGTATTTGGCCTATAGGCTGCGGGAGAGTATATTTTACTGCCTTATAACTAAGAAAAGGCCTTTAACTATTATTAAGGTTATAAAATAGCAACGTTTTTACTTCTACTTTTAGCGTAAAGCTTAATTAAATATATAGGGTTAATTTAAAGCTTAAAATTCTTTTATTTATCGAGCTATGCTAAAATACTTAATAATTAGTCTCCTTAAGCATAATAAATTAATCCTAAACATACTTTTAAACTATCTAAATAAATATATTGCTAAGCTTATTAATAACTACCTAACGCTAAAGTGAAATATTAAGAGATAAGATATAGCTTGAAAAGTAGGTAATTAAAAGGTTAAATATATTAAAATAATAGAAAAAGATTTTAAAAAGATTAATATATTAAAGTAATAAAATCTTTAGTAAAGGATGTTAGCTTTAAATCCTATAAAGTAAACCTTATTATTTTCCTTAATATACCTATTAAAAGGATAATATTACTTAGCTTATCTTTAACTTAACTAAGGCTTTTTAAGATAGAAAGATAAATTTAGCTTAATAAAATAAAGCCTTAAAAATCTAGAAACAAAAGAGTTTAAGCTAGTTAATTAAAGCGGATTTTAAATAAAAAGATGTAGTAGTTATTAACTTACTACAATAAATAAATTAAAACACTATTAAGAATTTTATTAAGAAAAAGACCTTTATATAAACTTAGTTATAAGAAGCTTAAGGAGGTGCTTTTACTACGGCGAGGATAAATACTACTTTAATAGATATATAAGCCTTAAAGTAAACTATGCTTATAGATTCGTTATACTAAAAGTAAAAGACAGAGGAGGCACTAAAGCATAAAAGAGAAAAAGGTAGCGAGAAGAGCGAATTCGAATTGCTTAAAGGTCGAAGTTCTAGCTAAGAAGAGGAGAGAAAAAGAGATTCTTTTATATATATAGAGAGGTGTGAGCCGGATTATTATTATCCCGTTCTAGGGAATTATAGTTATTCCGGTCCGCCGGATAATTATTATTTCTGTCCGGGCTGCAAAGTAGACTTTTCTACTAATCCTTTATTAGTACTAAGTTTATATTTGTTATCTCTTAGCGTAAAAGAAGATATTAAATTCTAGTAAAACTTTGCTTAAATAATAAATTAGTTTAGTTATATTATGCAATTTAGCAAAATATTTATTTACTATTAAAATAAGCTAGTATTAAGATCTTACTCCTTTACTATTATATATAAATCCTAAAGCGGGGTCCTTATACTAAACAAAAAGAAAAACGTAAGTCCGATTCCTTTAGCCTTAGTAGCTTAATATATAAGGCACGGTTTATATATAAAAAAACTTATAGTTTACTAAGCCGAAGCTTAGCTAAGAATATTTATAATACTGCTAGTAAAGTATCTTAAAGCGTTTATAACCTTAACTTACTTAAGTTAAATAGTAATAAAAAGAGAGATAGCTACTTTTAATAAATTCTATGGATATAAAAAGCATAAAGAGTAAAAACCTAAAGACTTTATTAATTTAAATATTGCAATTAAAATATATAATCCGACTATTTTTTAATTAAATAAGTAAGTATCAAATAAAGAAGGTAAGAATTTAATAGTTAATATAACTATTTATATTAATATATAAAAAGAGACAAAACAATAAGTTTAAGATAAAAAGAATAGTATTATAGCTAAGACCTTTTTAAAAATAATATCTATAAAAATACTAATTTACTACTAGTAAAAAACTAACCTTATAAATAAAATCAATATTATAACTAATAAAGGTATCTTTAATATTATAATAAAAAGGATCTAAATCTTATTATAAAACTGAATTAAGTTCCTCCTTTATATTAAGGTTATACGTAGCCTAAAATTTAGTAATAAAGCTTAAGATAAAGATTTAACTTAGTTTTAATAACTAAAAGATATTAAGGCTTCCTTCTTGCTTAAGCACGCTAACTACTAAGATATTAAGCAATAAAGGAAGCACTTTAAGCTCCTTAGTAAATTAAAAAAAAAGTTAGTAATTACCGCGGTATACTTAAAAAAACTAATTAAAAAGCACTAAATTAAATAAAAGACGATTTACTTATCTTTTTACAATAAAAAGATATTAAATAATAAGACTTATATATACTAAGATAATAAAAGTTAAGTAAAAGTTAATATTAAGAAATTTATATTTTTAGAAATTAAAGACTACTTTTAATCGCACCTTAGCAATAATATAGATATTATAAAAAGTACTAAACCTTTAAAAGCATTTAATTAATAGTAAAGAATTTAGATTTCATTATTAAAAATACTTTTATCGTATTTAGGAAATAATTAATACCCTTTTTAGTAATTAACTAATAATAAAAGCCCTTATACCGCTAACCTATATATTCTTACTTATCTAATCTTTATTGCTATTATATATTATCGCTTTTATAGCTAAGATAAAAAAAAAGGTGGATTTACTATAGTAATTTTTCTTTTCTTTATTTTCTTATAAATATACTAAGTAGTATTAAGCAATAATAAATAAATTTAATAACTTAAGGATTTTCTAAGAAGCCTTTTTAAAATGCTAAAGCACTTATAAAGATAGTTTGTAAGCTATTAAATAAAGAATTTAGTTACTTTATATAACTTAAAGAAATAACTGCTATATTTAACAAAATAAGTAGTAAAGTTAATAGCGTAACTATAAAGTATAATAACATTCTTAACTTATTTAGGTTTAATTATATAAACGTTTAGCTTAATACATTATATAATTAAAACTATATACAAAGTTAATATATTGACTAAAACCTTTTAAAACTAACTTTATTAAAATCTTTTATTAAGATTAAAAGTAGCTAAAGAGATCTTTTAAGTAATAGTAAATAAAACGGCTTTAAAGTTTAAGAAAGATATTAAAAAGATATTAAGAAAATTAAAAACAATCTAAAAAGAAACATCGTATTAAGGAGAAAGAAGCTTATTAAGTACTTTAACCTATAAGTAAATACGCTTTTTAAAAGAAAAGCTAAAAAGATTAATCCTCTAAATAATATTCTATTTAATAAAATAATTTTTAAGAGAAGCTCTAGCTAAAAGGAGTATAAATAAGACTATTATAAAATCTAAATAGCTACGCCCGGACTCCTTACTTAACTCTTAAGGAAGCCTTATAAAACCCCGCGATAGGAACGCTTAAAGCACGCACTATAAAAGCTCGCTTAAGGAGATATAATAAACATTACTAGTTAAACCCCGCTAAGGTCTTTAAGATACTACTATAAATAGTTAAGAGCCTACCTAACTATAGTTTATAACGTCTAACTATAGTTTACGATATCTTTAACTATAAAAGATATTATAAAAATTACTAAGCGGATTCCGCTAGTATCTTTAAGGGATATCTAAGGATTTCCGTAGGATATTTTAACTATAGTTTAACCCGTTTCTAATTATAAAAGTACCCCGGAAGATATAAGATAAACCTTACCGCGATTTTTAAGGGATATTTAAGGATATTTAAGGGATTTCCTTAACTATAGTCTATAGTGTTTTTAATTAAGCTTATACTTAGTTTATTAAGCGATATTATAAGGATATTTATAGTTTATTTACGCACTATAGATAGTATAGTTAAAGACCTTAAAAATTAGCTTAAAGAACGAAGTATAAAGTAGCTAGCTATACTTTTAAGAATAAATAAGCTTTTTCCTATTTCTAAACCCTTATATATGTTTATATATAGTAATTAGTCTGTTATACTAGCTTAATTAATAGTAATTAGTCCGTAATACCGGCTTTAACCGGCGGTTATTAGTTAATAGTATTAGCCTTAATTAGCGGTTATTAGTCCGCGCCTTATCCTCTTATTTTATACTATAAAGCATAGTAAATAGTAGTAATTCCTACTTATTTAAACGGAAATCCCTTAAATATCTACTAAGCTAAAAGCGACTATATTGCACGATTAAGTACTTATCTTATAAGAAGTTAAATGCTAAACGATATTTTCTTTAGTAAGAAGCTCTTATTAGCCTTTAAGTTTAACTTAAATAATAAGTACCTTTTTTTTAACACGCTTATAATAAAACTTTAAGATAAGTAGTTTATAAAAGTAAAAGAGGCCGCGGCTTACTAAGTATACTAGTTTAATAATCTCTTTTACCCTTTTTTAAGGTATTATACCGCGATAGCTTAAAAAGCTAAATAAGACGTAAAATAAGTCTTACTTAGCTAAGCTAAGATTACTACTCTTTAAAAAGTAATCCGCTTTTAAAACACTAATAAAGGATAGACTATAAAACGATAAAACCTATATAACTAAGTAAACTAAATTCGGTATTACTTAAATAGATTAATTATCCTTTAAATAAAAAAAATAAGGATAAGCTAACCTTAAAACTATCCGGCTCCCCGCCCGCTAAATACCCTTTAAATTAAGCCTATAATAAAGTTACTCTTTCCTTAAGATAATAAGCTTAGTAGATATTTCTACTACGTACTATTAATAAAGTTTAGCTTAAGGGCCTTAACCGGAAATCCGCCTTAAAGGATACCTAGCAGTTTCTTAGTTTAGTATTACCGTTTAGCCTTATCCGCTATAGCCGCGCTAATTAAAGCATTTTCGGGACTTTTAATTAATAAAAACAAGCCTCTTATACCGGGGGCCTTATAGCGTACTAGATTCCGGGATACGTATAAGATAGAAGGTTAAGCGCTTAGCGAGAGTATTAAGACTAAGACTTTAATAATAAGCGATAAAGACGCGGTAAGCGATACCTTTAGCGGGCTAAATTTATTTATACTAAGCGCGTAGATACTAAGACTAAGTATAGCTTTAAGCCCTTTAATAAGAATAGTAGTAATATTAAACGAATAATTTCTTAGTCTCCTTTAAGCATTAAGAAAAAAAGATACGCTTATTAAGCTTTAAGAAAAACCTTAATTATAAGCCGAGGATATAAAGAGATTTAACTTATTAAGACTTTTAAAAGTATCTTTTAATAAAGTTTAAGAAGATAATAAGGCTAATACGTTCCGAGAAGTAAACTATTTTATCGACTTTATCCGCTAAAACGCTAATAAAGGCGAGGCTTATATAGATAAATTAGCTATTTAATTGCCCTTTTTTTTTAAGAAAGTACGGCGGAATAGTATTTTTAGGACCTCTTAAAACTATAAAAAGAAGAACTTAGCAAGCTTAGCATTAAACTAAGCTAATAAATCTCCGCCTTATAAAAATAGTTCGGAATCCGCTTAAATATAGCGATATAAGCACTAAATAAAGAGCACTTTATAATTAAAGATATAGTAATAAGATCCGACTTTAAGTCTTAAATATCGCGCTTAGAATATAAAGCTAAAGCTACGCTTTACTAGCTAGACTACGTAATAATAGTAATTTACTAAAAGCTGAACGTTTACTTATAAAAATCCTTATAATATTTAGTAGGAAACGAGGATTTTAATAGATAGATTAATAAATACGAGGAAGTTCTTCCTTAGTTATAAGTTAAATATACTTAAGGATCTTAAAAGCACTTACTAGCGCAAAAGAAATAGGTCTAACTTATAAAAAGGCGAGGGCCGATTAGCTATACCCTATACGTACTTAAAGAATAGTTTAAGACGCCCCGGCTATTTATTAAAGGCTTATTAAGGCTAAGGGTTATATTCTTAGACCGCTTAGTAAAGGCGGATATATTATAAGCCTTATAGCGCTCGCTAAGTTAAGGGAGAAATCCGCTTAAATAGCTAAGAATATAAGCTAAGGTCCTTTAGCTTAAGAGAAAAGGAACTTTTAAGAATATACGCTTACTAACGCTAAAGCTAAAGCGGGTATACCCCGCGACTAAGAAAGGAACTATAGTAAAGACTAATAACTATTTAAAGGACGAAGAGTATAATATAAAAAGAGCTTAGTTAAATACCGATAAAAGCTTAGAGGAAACCGTAATTTATATTATAGCAGACTTAGTATAAAAGGCTAATAAAGTATATAGATTTTACGGCGAAGTATTCCCCTTAAAAAATAAGCTCTACCTATACGTTAAAGATAAACACCCCCTTAACCTTAACTAAGACGTTGCTATATAAAGATATAGCTTAGTATAGTAAGTAGTTATTTAAAAGCTATAAAGCGTTTAAATAGTTAAGGCTTCTTTTAACGTCTAGCTATTAAACCTTAATAATCTATTATAATTTACCTATAAACGCTTATTAGTCTATAAAAAAGAAAGGCCTAAGATAAGCATTAAAGCCTATATAGATATTAAGGCAGACTAAAGCCTTATTTAAGCCGACTTAGTAAAGACCTTTTAAGATATAACTATAAACTCCTCTTAATAAATTCCTATTTAAGGAGTAAGAAGGATAGCTACTATAAAATAGGGAGAATTTACCGCGTATATACTAAGAAGGCTAAATAGTAGCCTTATAGTCGTAAAGGTAAGGATTAGCGCTTAAATAGTAAAACGCTTAGTAGCTAATATATTACTTAGCTAAGACTTTTTAGTTCCTTACTAAGGGGACCTTATTAACTCTATATCGGTCTTTTAAATCGGGGCCTATAAAGGGATTAAAGCTAAAGTTAAGATAGTTTAGCTAAGACTAATAATATATAGATAAGTAATTTACTTAGTTACTATAACGATTTTAGCTAGTTTTAGCTACGCCTAACTTATATAAGTCTAGGCGCCGCTATTAAGACGTAATATAATATTTTTTCCCGATAACCTTAAGCTCGCCCGGATAATAATATAGGATTATAAGAGCTTTATAGCGATAAACTATTTTAAAGAACTATTAATACTCCGCTAAGGCTAAAAGGTAAGGATAATTATAGACTTTAATAAGCAGTTTTAACTATATAAAGAGGTCGATACTATTACTCTCTTAGCGGAAACCCTTTTAGAAAATCCGGATAAAATGAACCTTACTAAGGACTTCCTATAAAAAGATCTTATAATAAACTATAAACTTAAAATCGGCTAAACTAAGGACCTGCTTAAACTTACTACTAATAAGGGCGTTTAGATCTACGCTAAAGACTTAAAATATATATTAAAAGTCTAAGATATCCTTTAATCGTTTCCTCGCCTTTAAAGGGATAAAGAAGTAATATATATAGATAAATCTAAATATATACGCATTCTTTTAATAAAAGGATAGTAATACTAATAAGTTATATTAAGATTATACCCGTTAAGCGATAAAGATAAAAAGGTAGTAAATATAATATTCGGCCAGCTAACTATATAAGGCCGATTAAAATAAGTTTATAAGCTAACCTTATTCGCGGCGCCGGTATTTATAGTATAGAAAACGGTAAATAAAAAGGAAAAGGGATAAGTAGTTATAGACTTATAAAGGATTAATGCTATTACTACTTTAAACGCTTACTTAATGCCCCTTTAAAGCAATATAATTAAACGCCTTTAAGAAAAGAAGTTTATTAGTATAGTAAACGCACGATCGTTTTTTTATTAGTTCTTAGTTTATTAAGACTACTAAGAAAGGTTTTTAGTTATAAGCTATCGCGGGCTAAAAAGATTATTAATAATACTTATAGGCTTTAAGAACTCCTTATTATACGTTTTAAGGTTTATTAATAATATCCTCCGTAAATATTAAGAATACGCGGCGGCCTATATTAATAATATTATTATCTACTTTAAGATAGCTAAAAAAACACCTTAAATATTTAATGGCCGTATTTTATGCCTTCTACGACTATAATATTACCTTATCCGGACTAAAGTCCTTTTTAGCGTACCCGTTTATATAGCTCCTCGGATTTAAAGTAAACGCTATTAGCTTAATAAATATAGATAAACGCGTGCGAGCCTTAAGGGATATCGCGTTCTTAAAAAACCTTTAATAGCTTAAGAAATAAATCGGCCTTACTAAGTAGCTACGCTATATAGTCTTATATTTCGCTAAGAAAGTTAATATCCTATAAAAACGAAAAACGGAGCTGCTTTAAGTAGGATAGGAAGAAAGAGTCCCCTTAAAGGGCTAAGGACGGGCTTAATATACCGCGAAAGCCGCTTTTTAGCTTACTCCGGAAAAAGAAAAGGCCTTCGGGATTTTAACTAAAAAACTTTCCGAGCTTTAAACGATTTACTACTTCGACCCCGCTTAATAATTATTTATTTAAATCGATATATCTTAAGAATATAGAGTAGTAGCTATAGCTTTTTACTTAAAAGAAGGCATAGAATAAGATAAAAAGACGCTACTAGCCCGGACTAAGGTCTAGCTTATCGTTTACTTAAGCCGCGCCCTTTAAAGCGGAGAACATTAATACTAGCTTATAGAACTTAAAGTAGCCGGTTTAGTATAAGCAATATATAAGTTATATACTATAATACTATCTATAATAACGCTATAAGTAGTTATTTTTACTAACTATATAAGCACTTAAAAAATCGTATACTAAAAATCCTTATTCTCTATTAATATAAAATCTAATAATAAGCTAGTCTTTATATCTTAATACTTAAGCTATATCCTACTTAAGGTATACTATATCCTAAGCGTTAAAAACGTTATACCGGACGCGCTTTTATATTTACCGTACTAAGATAATAAGCTAGTATGTTTAAACTAAAAAGGGGAATTGAAACGTATTTAAGAAAATAAGATAATAGACCGCGTATTCCTTTATACGGAAGTATTAATTTAATTACCGCTTCGCTAAAAAATAATCGATAGATATATAGAGGATATACGGTAAGTAAAAATCATAGCGTAGCTTAGCAATAAAGACGGTATCCTTAAACTCTTATTCTTCCGGTTATAAGGGTTACTATACTTTATAAAAAACAACGGACGCCGGAAACTATATATCCTTAAGACCTACGCTAAGAAGATTGTCGAAGACGCTTATACTAAACATTTTTATACTAGCCGCACCTATATATAGTAAGATCTATTTAAAAGCTTCTTAATCTTATAGCTTAGTAAATATATAAATAAGGTCGTAGACGGCTATAATACTTATTACTATAACTAAATTAACTAAAGTAAGACGCTAAGGTGGCTTATCTTAATTTAAAGCCCGCCGGTTTTATACTATATAATAGCAATAGACTTTATTACTAAGCTCTTAGTAGTTTAAGCTAAATAATCCTTATAAAAAGATCCTATAAAGAACTTCTTTAATACCTTACTAACTATAACTAATAAATTCTTAAAAATATATCTTCTTATTTTAAACAATAACTAGTTTATAGCGGAAGACTAAGTATAAGCGTTATATACTAAACTACTCCGCGCTAATTATAAGATTCCGAAAGGGATAATCTTTAACTAAGACGTAAAGTTTACCTTAGTATTTTAGCGGAGCTTATAGCAAGCCTTTAAATCGAAGCTTTTTATATCTACCGCTTAATACCTTTAAACTAATAGCTTATCGGAAAGACGAAACTAAACCGTAGAAATCGCGCTATAATTCTTTACCGTTAATTTCTTAGACTTACGCTAAACTAATACGCTAGTTGCTTTTTAGTTTAGCCTTAATAATTCCTTCTCTTTAGTAATTTACGCGGCCTTTAGTAAGCTTATTATAAGGATAAGAATAAATAACGGCCTTCGGTTCCTTAATAACTACTTATACCTACGAAACTAAGAGGTCTTATAAAAAGAAGCTAGGTTAGCTATCGCCTACGCTTAAGCCGCTATAAAGGATAGATATAATAAGAAATATAGCCTGCTAAAATTTAAGCCCGGCGATTAAGTTTAGTTATAGCTTAGTAAAGGCTATTATGTCGCGGATAGTAAACTAGCAAAGCTTTAAAAAAAATATACTAAGCCGTTTAAGGTTACCGCTAAAGTTAGATAGCTTATATACTAGCTAGATATAAAAAGGTCCCTTAATATCTATCCGGTCGTTTTAGTAGTATAACTACGCTTAGCGGATAAGCTAGCTATATACTTAAGACTAATTTAAAATAAAAGGATACTTTACTTAAATAAGTAAGAAGTAAAACGAATCCTATAAAGCTATATAATAAAACAAGGTAGCGGAAAGCTAAGAAAAGAGTTTTTTATAGCTTAAAAAGGCTAGCTAAGTAG
Source organism: Ophiocordyceps robertsii (assembly GCA_027405785.1). Classification (NCBI taxonomy): domain Eukaryota; kingdom Fungi; phylum Ascomycota; class Sordariomycetes; order Hypocreales; family Ophiocordycipitaceae; genus Ophiocordyceps; species Ophiocordyceps robertsii. Next base: position 15,784 of record JAPEBW010000928.1, read on the forward strand.
CTATAACTTATAAGTAGATAAAAAAGCAGTTTTCTTACCGAAGATTATAAAAGCCTTTAAAAAAGCATAAAAGGAGTTAGCTACTTAAATAGTTTAGATAAAAGCATAACGCGCAGCCCTTATAACTTAATATAAAACTCTTTAACTAAGAGAATTAAGCGGTTAAGCTTAAGTATAAAGCTTAAAGACTACTATAAGTTATAAGAAACTATAACTTACTACGCTTAAAAGAATTAGTTATTTTAAAAATAATATACCGCCGTTTACCTTAAGTAATAAGGCCTTTTTAGCCTTATAGCATACTTATTTAAATTCTTTCCGCCGCCTGCCCTCTTTCCCTTCCTTTCTTCCTTTTATAATTATATTTCCCTTTATTGCTAGCTATAGCCCGCTATACCTTACTTACTCTTATATATATAACTTTTTTTAACTTAAGCTTATAATCCTTATACTTTTATTTTAAGTCCCTTTATTGTTTATTATTTCCCGTAGCTAAAACTAGCTATTTTATAACGACTTCTTTAGCCCGCTCTCTTATAAGCCCTTACGCCTTTAATATAAAGGATATAGGTAAGCGCTTAAGCTTTATAAAAACGAGGCGGCTATCTTTTATAACTTTAAGTCTTTTAATAAGAACTAAAACTTTTAAGTTTAAGCTTTTATATAAACCTATACTGCCTTCTATAGCCGCCTTAAGCTAACGGATTTAACTTAAACTATAGCACTATAAAAGCTAGCTTATACTACCCTCTTTAAATACTTAACTTAAACGACTTACTTTTTAGCCTTATGCTATAGTGTAATTTAAACGGCTAGTTTCGCGGTAACTTAGCTATACTTTTTACTTAGCTCTTACTATCCGGAAGCCCTTACCGCCTATATATTTTTTAAGGTATAGCCGGAAATCTTTATTAGTAAAATAACTAGCTAATACTTAATGCCTTTAAGTTAGCTAACCTCGCTATAGTCTTAAGATTTATTATAGCCGCTATAGCTAGCGGAAACCCGCTTTAGCTAAACGACTAAAATAACGTCCGCGCTATCCTTAATTATATATCTAAAGCCTAGCTTAATTAGTTTATAGCTAGGTTTATAGCGGCGTTTTAAACTATTATAGCTAAAACCTTATATCGCTTTATATATAGTCTAGCCTATACTATAAAATCCCCTTTTTAGCTTATAGCCGCTATAAGCCTTAAGGACCTATTTAGTCTTACTTAGCGAACGCTCTTTCCGCTTACTACTACGCTTAGCCTAGCTATATAAAGGTATATAAGCGCCTTACTATAGTCTATCCGCCGTCCCTCCTTAACCGGAGGAGATAGCGATAACTAGCCTTACGATATATTCCGCCGCCCGATTTTATAAAAGCCGCTAGTAGTAACTAACACGATCCTTAACAGGCTTAGCTTTATAGGCTTATACTCCGGCGATAAGATTATAATAATCGAGACTTTCCGCCTAGCTATAAACTACGCTAAGTTTTACTTATAGGCCCGCGAAGAGTTTAAACGCGACTTAACTTAAACTTAAGCAATAAAATTCTTAGGCTTTAATATCCGCTTTATTAGCTATACTAACTACGCGCTTTATATTCTTACCCTTAAGGCCCCCTTTATAAAAAGGTTCTTTAAGATTATTAAGCACGTTTAAAACCTTAAAAGCGAGGAGTTAGGTATTAAGGCTATTAAAGACCTTATTACCCGCGTTTAAGCGGGAATATAAACGTTTAATACTTTAGTACTAACTATACTTATTAATATTAGCGGGATAGCTTACCTTTAACTTAATACCTTCTTAGTAGCTAAACGCGCGTTAGTTAGCGGAAAGGTATAAGTAATAGCGCCGCGTAAAAAGGATAATAAGTCGGAAGGCCTAGCGATAGAAAGTAGGGGATAACTACGATAGCGGTAGTAAGTAAGATATAATATCTCGCTTATAAGCGGCTTATAAAGCTAGTAAGTAAAATAAGAAATTAAGCGGAGGATTAAAAATAGTATAAAAAGGGTAAGTAGGATAATAATATAAAATAAGGCTTAAATAAGGCTAGTTTTTTATAATATATCCCGCTAGGGAATTTAAGCATTCCTTAGTATAAAGACTCCTTATTACTTAATAAAGGCCTAAACATACGCTTTAAAAGAAAGTTAGAAAACTTTACTATAAGTTCTAACTAAACGTATTAATTACCTTAATAAGGATAAAGATATATAACGGAATATAAAGTAAAGATCTATAATAAAAGCCGCTTACTAACTATCTTAAGCTACTTAGCTACTATTAGCTAGATAGGCCGAAAAAACTATTAAAAGGATAAGAACAGCGTATTATTAATATTGTATAAAGAGGCTATTACGAAGCTTTTACTTAGCGCCCCCTTTACTTTATTCTTACTTTAAACTTATAAGGACGTTAGCTTTTCTTTCTTACTTAAGGGAGTTATTATAGAATTTAAATAGCTATGCCCGGACTCCTTACTTTACTCTTAAGGAAGCTTTATAAAACCCCGCGACGGGAACGCTTAAACTACGGCTTATAAAGGCTCGCTTAAGGAGATACGATAAATATTACTAGTTAAACCCCGCTAAGGTCTTTAAGATATTACTATAAAGGGTTAAGAGCTTACCTAACTATAGTTTACGACGTTTAACTATAGTTTATAATGTTTTTAACTATAATAAATACCGTAAAAACTATTAAGCGGATTCCGCCGGTATCTTTAAGAGATATTTAAGGATTTCCGCGGGATATCTTAACTATAGTTTAACTTATTTTTAACTATAAAAGCACCACGGAAGATATAGGATAAACCTTACCGCGATTTTTAAGGGATATCTAAGGATATTTAAGGGATTTCCCCGACTATAATTTATAGTAAATTTAACTAAGCTTATACTAAGTTTATTCAGTAATTTTATAAGGATATCTATAGTATATCTATATACTATAGATAGTATAGTTAAAGACCTTTAAAATTAGCTTAAAGAACTAAGTATAAAGTATCTAGCTATGCTTTTAAGAATAAATAAGCTTTTTACTATTTTTAAACCCTTATATACGTTTATATATAGTAATTAGTCCGTTATACCGGCCCGACTAGTAGTAATTAGTCCGTAGTACCGGCTTTAACCGGCGGTAATTAGTTTATAGTACCGGCCTTTACTAGCGGTAATTAGTCCGCGCCTTATCCCTTTATCCTTACGCTATAAAGCGTAGTAAAGACGCTTTTAAAGATAAAGTATAAGATATAAAGTATTTTAATTAAATAGTTAAAAGGTTTTTATAATAAAAAGAAGGACTTAACTTATAAAAAAACGACTTATAGTAGTTTATAAGCAATTTAATAACTTTCGAACTAAATAAGAAATCGCTTTTTTTAATAATATTATATTTAATAAGAAAATAGCCTTAATATAAGAATTTATAAAAAAACAAAAAGTAAACTTTATAATAGCCCCCCCTAAAATAATAAGGATTATAAAGTATAAGGCCTATTAAATATCCTTTGTTTAAATTTATTAAGCAATATAAAAGAAAGTAATTAATATCTTATAGGTTAAGATAAAAAGCAGCGTTATTAAAAAAACTATAGCGCTTATAGAAATCCTTTTTTCCTTATTATAAAAAGTTTAGCGGGCTTTGCTTTTTTAATTTAATTATAAGGGTAAATATAGTAATAATATAGGATACTTCTTCTTTACTAAGTACTAAAGAATTTAGCTACTACTTCTTAATATATTAAATTCTATTACTATTAAATCTTTTCCTAGGTTATAATTAAGTATATCTTAACTTAAAAAGTTAGTACTTAACTACTTTCGCGACTTTTATCGGCTTTTAATATATATATATAATCTTATAAGGCTCTACTAATTTAATAAGATAGATTACGTAAATAATATAGCGAATGCTTAAAAGTCTTACTTTTTATATTAATAAGAACTTAATAGATAATATAAGAATTAAAGGACTTACGGCTATATATAGTAATAAAAAGACTACTTTAAGTATTAAAAGGTTTTTTTTAAAATACTTTATTAACTAAAATAAAATTCTTGTTATTATTAAGTTTTCCGGCTATATAATTATTAAAGGAAAGTCGAAAGATTATTAAAGGTTTACGAAAGTAGTTAGCTAAATATATAGAATAAATAGTAAGAGCTTTATAAAAGCTACTATTCTTAAAATTAAAAAACAAACGAAGTGCTATAATATCCTATAAGTACAAGCCTTCTTTAGTATTACTAAGTATTATAGGATTTAGATTTAATCCTTTATACTTATTATAAGATCTTTAATATACTTCTTTAAAAAATGCCCTTTAAGAGTTAAAAGAAAGCTAGCACTAAGCTGTTAAAAAATAAAAAAATGTATTATTAGCTTAGTTTTTTTATATTCTTTAACAAAGATTTTAATAAAGAATAGATTCTTTTAACAAATAATATAAGCCTTGGAAGTTAAGGAGCTATGTAAATATAATTTATAAATAAGAAAAGCAGCCTTATTTAATATAAATTCAAAACTTAAAAAACGCTAAAGTAAAATATAATATAATAAAAAAGGATAAAAAAGCTATTTTCTATATGTAATAAAGGCTAAGAATATATAACTATAGCGTATTTTTTGTCCTTAAAAATATAAAAGTTTTTATTAATTAGCTAAGAAAAGCGGTAAAGCCTATCTTATAAGCTATAATTACTAAATAAATAAGCTATATCTTTTTATTTAACTATACTATTTAGCATACTAATTAAAAAAATAATAGCGTAGCTAATTAGCTCCTTAAGAAGGTAAAAAAAGTTTCGGACTAACTAAATAAAACGTTTAAAGAAGATATTAATAAATTTTTAGACTTATACTTATATACTATTTAAGAAGGTGCTATAACTTTACAATACTCTTTAGAGTAATAAGCTATTATAAAACCCTTATTAATAATAAAAAATTCTTTTTTTTATATATAATAAGACTATAAAAAGCTATATATTAAAGGCTTATAGTATTATATAGAAGATAAAAAGCTATAGCAACGACTTTAATAAGTTAGTAAAGTCCCCGCGCTAATAGTAAGCTAATAAGATAAATAATATAAAATTATAATAAAAACTAATAATAACTAAGTTATAAAAAACGCTATATTATATATAAATACGTTGGAAATATATATTTATAGCCTACCTTATAAAATAACGTTTATATAGCTATCTAAACTTATAAAAAACACTAAAGCATTATACTTATAAGATTAAAAAAGCTAGTCTTTATAACTTTTAGCTACTTAATAAGTAAAATCTATTTTAATAGCTAGTATATACCTCTTAAGTATAACTAAAGCTACTTAATAAAGGCCCGCGATAACTTTTAAAAATAAGTTAAAGTTATACTATTTAAAAAAATTATAGCTAGAATTATAATATAATTTATACTATCCTTTATTTATAAGTATAGTATTATACTACATGCTATAGCTTATAGTAAGCTAAAGAGAAAAAAGGGACTTTAGGTTTATCTTAAAAGATATTATTATAAAGGTTATTTAAACCTTTAGCTATAATAGAAACGTAATTATAGTAATTAAATATTATTATTAAAGACTTATATTAGCGCTTATTAATACTTTTATTAAAATTAATTTATTATAACGCTTCCTTATAAAGGTGCTTTAGTCTTCTATACTTAAGCTAAAGAGAAAAAAAGAAAGTAGTAGTCGTAGTAAGCTTTTCCTTATTTTTTATAATTAAAGCTAAAAAAAACAAAAAAAAACGCGAAATTAAGAAAGAAATATACTAAAAGAAAAGCTACTTTACTTTCGTTACATTTAATAATATATTAGTTATATAAAACCTAAAGTTTATCGACTTTCTTAGTTATAATAAGAATACTACTAGTCTAAGGATCTTAGTAGATTCTAGCTTATTATTATTATAATAAGAAAGCAACGCTTATATAAAAAGTAAGTATAAAGGCAACGTTATTTCGCTAAAATAATCTAGTAAAAACTAATATAAAGACAGTATTATAGCTAAGGGTTTAAGGCTGTTTAAAGCTTATTTAAGCTAAAAACTATATTAGTATATAATTAAAAAAGAGGTTTTAAGCATTATAAAGATACGTAATTACTCTATAATTAAAAATATATAAGCTTTTTAATAAGTACGTTTATAAACGTACTTACTTATATTATAGTAAAAGAGGCTGTTTTAGCTATAGCTATAGCTTTTATTAAGAACAGTAAAGGAATTCCCTTTTTTCTTAATTTTTATTCTACTTATCTATATAGCTTTAAATAAGCTTAGCTTATAAGGAATAGTAAAAAAGTCTTTTTTTTAATCATTTTTACTACTTATATATATAGCTATAAAGCTTACTTTTTAACGTTAAAGGCTCTTAAAATACTATAATAAAAGACCTTAAGCTAATAAAACATATAAAAGTAAACGACTTAGTTAGCTACGACCTTACTTAACTTTATTAAATTTATATCCCTTTTTAATAAAAGTTTTAAAAAATATAAAACGTTACTTTTAAAAAGAAGTTTTTCTTTTTAAAAACAAAACTTATATAAGTCCTTAAAGTAATTAAGGAATACTTATTTTAAATATGTACTATAAATTATAACAATACTAATTATAACGATTTTTTAAGTCTTAATATTTAAATTTAAGATTAATAGAAAATAGTCTAGTTAACTTCTCTTACTATTTTAAATTAAGTTTTTAAGTCGCCCGCTTTTAAATAATAACTTTAATATTAATTATTACTAGTATAGAAAAAGCACTTTAAACTAAAAGGATATTTAAAACTATAAAGAACCTCTTTTTACCCTTAGGCCCTTTTAAACTTTCCGATTTATAGGGAATTATAATGCTTTTATTAATATTTTACTACTACCTTCCTTATACCCTTTTAAGTTATATTTAACGCCTCTTTCTATGCTTTTTAGAATAAATAGATATTTAAGGGAAATTTACTAGTACTACCTCGTTCTTAATTTATAAAGGAGTAAAATATACTAACCCGCAGCCTATAGGCTAAATATAGCATAAATAACACATAACATAAATACGCTAGAATATACATTAAATCCGCTATAAAACTTTGCATACTATACATATTTCCTTATATTATTCCACCTATACATAAGCAAGATATAAGCAGATTAGGAAGAGGTGTATATAGAGACTATATACATTATCCGTGCTAAGTCGCTACGCCAACTCGTATTCCTTACGGAATTAATCCCTAGGCTTATAAATATAATATTAACCTAACAATAGCGATTAGCCCACTATGCATAACTACGCTAGATAGGGGGCTCTTTTTTAAATCACTTAAGTTAGTTATAGCTTAGGAATTGTCTATATAAGGAAGCCTTAGTCCCCCCTTTACCTTAGATAGATTATTAACCTTATAAACATATATCTTACCTATTTCTCCGCCTTTTCGCACACTCTTTAAATCTCTATAATCCCCTTACTCGTAGCTATAAGCCTACTATCTTCTATATCTATTTGCTCCTTAATTAGTTATAAGCCCGGCTTTCTTTTAAGCCGGACTTACCCCCGACCCCTGCCGACGTGTTTCCGACTATTACGTAAGCGGAAAAATCTAGGAAATTTCTCTCCTACCTTCCACGTAGTCGCGCTTACTAAGCGTGTTTTCTCCGGAATTCTCCCGATATATTTTCGGACTCGGTTCCTTATTTTTCCCCTCTCCTCCTCCTTCTTATACCTTATGTCTTTATAACTATATCTTTAGGACTATATTTAACACAAAAAACCTTATAAAATTCGTTCTCTCTATAAAAATTAACGCACTTTAAAACACAATTTTCCCGATATTTTCCAGACCCTTCCGAATATATTCTTTCACTAATATTCTTTCGATTAATATTTCTCACCTCCTCTCTTTTTAATTAACTTTTATACCGAAATACCTCTCGAAAAAATCTATAAAAACAGAGCTACTAAGAACGACTACTAATTTAGCAAGCTAAAAGGTTCTTCGAATTGTTCCTCTTAATTACTTTAAATAGAATCCGTTTTTATCCGGGAGAAAGCCGCCGGAGCCGTCTCTTAGGATCTATATACTAAATTAGCGGAAATCCTTGCCTTTATACGTCTTATAGTTAAGGATAGTCCTCTCTCTTAGATAAAATACTATATAACTACAAAGTTAGCCTAAGAAGCTTTAAAAACCCTTTATAACCTAGTAAATTTCACCTTAAATTTTCTTCTTTTAAAAGAACTATTTAATATAACCCTCGAAACCTATACTTTAATCGAGGCATTTCTAAATAAGATAAAAGAGCCTTTCGATAAGCTATATACACGAGAAATTAAAATTCCCGAGGTAGTGATTATTACCTAGATTTTAGAATGCTTAAATAGCTCCTATTTTAGCTTTATAACTAATATTTCTTAAGCTTTTCGAGATAACGCTTAAGCCTATACTTTAAAATCACTTTCTTCCTCTTTAATCGATAGGTTTAAAAGGATTAAAGCTTTAAAAGGTTCCTCTTTTAATTAGCTATTCTTTTTATATAGCAAAAAACCCGCCTTCTATAAGAATTAAAAGAAAAAGTGCTATGCTATAAAAGACTGTTTTTAGCTCGAGGAAAAGAAAGATAAGGCAAAGGCAGTAGGTTTTAAACCTAAAGCTTCTTCTTCCTCCTTTTTTTATAAAAGGCCCCTTTTAATTAAACCTTCTCGGGACTATTCGAATAGGAATAATAAGCGTTTTATGCCTATACCCTTCTCGAGAGAGTCTTCTTAAGAGAGAGTTTTAGTTACTAGAAAATCAGTAGTTAAAGGCCGAAAAAAGAGACGGGTTTCCTCCTTTAGAAAGTCCTCTCCCTCTAAAGAAATACTTTATATTTCCAACTCCTTAGCTTAGGTAAATAACCCTCCTCTTCCCTCTATACCCTTTATACCCTCTATACCCTTTATACCCTCTATACCCTTTATACCCTTAATACCCTTAATACCTCCGATACCCTTTATGCCCTCTATACCCTCCCTACCCTCTACCCCCTTTATTTCTACTATACCTTTTTTATATACACCTCTTTTATATACCTCTTTAAAAGAGAAAAAGAAAGCTAATATAAGAAATATTATAGGACCTTTAAAGCCTCTTCTTTCCTCTATTTCTTAGGTTGTTTTTAAGGTGGATAAAAATATTATACAAACTAAAAAAGGGAATATATATAGCTTTATCTTTAATATATAGGCTTTTAGGCATATAGTATATAATAAATCACTCCTCTCTTCTTATAAAGATATATATATAACTATTACCTAAGGAAAAACCTCTTTTATTATAGTTAAAGGCGTAGGGAAATTACAGTTTAAGTTTCCTAATAGCAATATACGCTTTATATTAAAAAACTGCCTTTATATACCACAAATTAGTGTTAATATAATAAGCTAATTATCTCTTTCTAATACCTTTACTTTAATAAGTAAAGATAATATCACTCTCCTAAATAAAGAGGCAAACATACTTATATAAGGCTTTTTTAATAACGGCCTTTATTATATCCCTATAGTTATAAAGACTCGCTTTTAAATTAATAATAAAATATATAATATAAAAAGCTCTATAAACAATATACCTAAAGACAATATATCTATAAACAATATAATATCTATAAACAATATACCTATAGATAATAAACCTATAGACAATACCTTTATAAATAAAGATAAAAAGAAGACTATAGATATCCTTCTTTAGTATAAAGGATTAGGACATAGAAATTATAAATCACTATATAGATACCTAAGAAAAAGGAATTTTAATATAAATATAAACAGAGCTACTATAATAAAGATAAAGCAATGCGAAGCTTATATAAAAGCTAAACAAACAGATAACAAGAAAAAGACTCCTTTAAGAAGAAAATATCTCTTTTTAGATAAAATATATGCTGATATTTAGGGCCCGATAAAAACCCTTACTTATTGTAAATATATATACTTTATATCCTTTTTAGATGCTGCAACTAAATTTCTAGGAATATACCTTATAAAAAGCAAGGCAGAATGTCTGCCTAAATTCTAAGAATATATACAGGAATTAGAAAATAATATAAATAAGACTACTATAAAAGAGGTTTTTTTTAATAATGCAAGAGAATTTATATATAATATAAAACCATACTGCCTAAAACACGGCCTTATATATAATACATGCCCTATATATACCCCTTATTCTAACGGCAAAATAGAAAGGATAAATAGAACTATACTTAATAAAGTCCGGGCTATGCTTTTTACCTCGAACCTACTAAAATACTTATAGGATAAGGCTGTTTTAGCAGCTATAGATATATATAATAAGTCCCCGCACTCTGCTATAAGTTTTATATCCCCTATAGAAAAGAAGAATAATATAGCTTTAAGTCTAGAAGACTAAGATAAAATAAAGGTATTCGAAAGCACTATATTTTATAAGAATGAAACTCTTAATAATAAACTAGAGCCTAGAGCTTATAAAGGGGTAATGATAAGCTATAAGGATACCGCTTATATAATATATAACTTTTCTAAACAAAAAGTAATAATTTCTAAAAATATAACTATACTAAAGAATAACTTCTTAAATAAAGAGGAATATACTGATTTTAATAACATGCCCTCTTTAAATAAGATGCTAAATAACTATAATACTAGAAATAATGGTACTAGAAACAATAACAATAATAACAATAATACGAATAATACTAATAATACTAATAATACTAATAATACTAATAATACTAATAATACTAGTAATATAAATATAAGTAATAATAATAATATAAATACAAAAGATACTAGTAATATAGATAATAGTACTAGCGATAATAATACTAGCGATACCTAGTAAAAGGATTATAGGATTTAAGTAAAAGTACTAAAGAAGCCTATTAAATACTATAAAGAATTTATAGAATACCCTATATACAATATAATAATTAATAATAATAATACAGAACATATTCTTTTTATTATAAAAGGAAATAAAGATCCTATAAAGCCTACTACTTATAAGCAGGCTATAAACAGTCCGTAAGCAAAAGACTAAGATAAAGCTATACTAACTAAACTAAACGAACTTATAAGTCTAGATGCTTAGGAAATTTAAGAGCTTCTTAGTAATAAGGAGGCTCTAAGAGGCCGATAGGTCTATAGAATAAAGAAGGATAATAAAAATAATATAACTAAGTATAAAGCTCGCTTTATAGCACAAGGCTATAAGTAAATATACGGCTTAAACTATATCGAAACCTTCTCTATAACCGCTAGACCTAAGTCTACTAAACTCTTATTAATACTAGCTATAACTAATAATTAGCAAATACTGCAATACGATATAAAAAATGCATTTATATATATAGATATAGATATAGAAATATATATAAATATACTATAGGGTTATAAAGACTATATTATAAATAAAGACTTTAAGTATAAAAATAAAAATAATAAGCAGTATAATAAAAATAAAAAGCTAGTTGCAAAATTAAAGAAAGCTTTATACGGTCTTAAACAAAGTCTAATGCTTTAGTATAACTTATTATCTAAGGTCCTAAGCGAGCAAGGATTTTCCTACCTACCTATAAACAAAGGGGTATTTATAAATAATGAGCTATATATAGCTATATTAGTTTACGTAGACGATCTTCTGTTCTTTAGGCCTATAGAGAATTCTATAACTTATATAATTAATAAAATAAGCAAGGTCTTAAAGGTTTAATCTTTAAGCGAAGTAAAAGACTTCTTAAGAATACCTATAACTATAAATAAAGCGAAAAAGGATATATATATATCCTAAGAAAGATAGACCCTTAATAAGATAAAGGAATTTAATAAACAAAATATTCAAACCTTAAAAACCCCTGCTATAAAGGGAGTTAAATGAAATAAAATAAAAGACTATATAGCTATAAAAGAAAACATCCTATTATATTAAATATAAAAAGGCTTACTATTATTTTTAGCATTGTTTTCAAGGCTAGATATATTATACGCAGTAATATTATATGCTAGATTTCCTTCGAATCTGGAAATACCACATTTTAAAGCACTAGATACGATCTAGAAATATTTAAATAAATATCCTAGCTAAGGCATATACTATAACTGTAATATAGCATTTAATATGCTATTTTTTAAAGCCTATACTAATGCTAATTAGGCTAGTGATTATATAGACCGTAGGTCGGTCTTTAGATACTGTTTCTTTATAAATAACAACCTTATAAGCTAGGCTTGCTAAAAACAAAAATCTATAGCACTCTCTATATACGAGGCCGAATATATAGGCCTTAAGGAGGCTAATAAAGAAGCTTTATATTTATATAGCCATTTTAATACTATGGTGGAAGGAATGTCTATAAATATACTTAAAAATAAAGTCCTTATAATTTTTACAGATAATCAATCTACTTTAAAAGTAGTAAAGAATCCTAAATTACATAAGCTAAGAAAACATGTAGGCTTAGGATATAACTTTACGTATAATAGTGTTAAAGAAAAAGAGATAGAGGTTTATTATATAAAATCTAAAGATAATATAGCAGATATATTTACTAAGAGATTAGGTTTTATACTATTTAATAAATTTTAAAGTTTACTAGGAATTAAAGAGGTTATAATATAAATTCCTATAATAAAGGTTTTTAGCTATTTCTTGCTTTCTTTAGCTTTCCTCTATATAACCTAAGGTTTTTTACCTATATAAAGGTTTTTCTTATATAATAAAATAAAGAGGTTTTACTTAAATTATAATAAGTTTTTCCCTTTAAGAAAGATTAAAAACTTTATGTTTTTTCCTATAAAATAGGTTTTCTTAAGCTATAAATAAAAGAATATTTCCTTATTTAAAGGTATTTTACTCCACTTTAGTTAGTATGTCTAAAGCGCACTTATATACTATAAGTACCCTTTAAGGGAGGCTATAAGGGAGTAAAATGTACTCTCCCGCAGCCTATAGGCTAAATACAGCATGAATAACACATGATATAAATACGCTAAAATAAACATTAAATCCGCTATATAATTCTACATACCATACATATTTCTTCATATTATTACACCCACATATAAGCAAGATAGAAGTAGATTAAGAAGAGGTGTGTATAGAGACTATATGCATAATCTATGCTAAGTCGCTGCGCCACCTCGTATTCCTTGCGGGATTAATCCCTAGGCTTAAAAAAAAATATTGATTTAACAATAGCTATTAGCCTACTATATATAACTGCGCTAGATAAGGGGCTCTTTTCTAAATCACTTAAGTTACTTATAGCTTGGGAATTGTCTATATAAGGAAGCCTTAGTCCCCCCTTTACCTTAAATAGATTATTAACCTTACACACACACATCTTACCTATTTCTTTACCTTTTCGCACACTCTTTATATCTCTATAATCCCCTTACTCGTAGCTACAAGCCTGCTCTCTTTTATACCTATTTACTCCTTAATTCTATTCTTTAATATAAATAGTATAAGAGCTTTATATTCTAATTAACACTTTTTAATATAATCTTTTCTTAGGTTTTCGTCTATATATTCTTTTAATAACTTTTAATATTTTTTATTTAAGCTATATATCTTATAAAATCTAAGCTTTAAGCCTTCCTTTTACTTAACTTTATAATCTTAACTACTCCTTAGAAATAGTTTATCCTTAAGTAGTAATATAAACATTTAAAAACATTCTTTTAGCATATTTTTAAGTAATTTTAAATAACGATCTTTAATGTATTTTAAGGTAATAGTACCTTTTAGCTATCTTATATACTATATTCGCTCTTTAAGGTGCTTAAAATAAATAGTACCTTTTAAACACTATAAGCTATTCTTCTATATTTTATTTAAAATCTTTCTCTTTTTCTGTTTCTTAATCCTATCTTTATTTTTAAGGTATTATTACTTAATATCCTTTAAAGTATTTAATAGACTTTCTTTTAAAAAATTATAAGTAGCTTTATAATTATATTTAAGGCTTTTAATATCCTTACTAGAGTTTAGCGTTATTTTTAGGTATATTATACTAGTTGTAATAGTATTATTATTTTTCGTACTAAATTTATATCATTTTTTATTACGATATTTATTAGATTAGTATTTATATCTCTATAAGCTGCTTTATTATTATCGTTACTACTATTCTTTATATAGTTATTATTAAGTATTACTATATTTAAATTATTTTAGGGTTTTGTTTTAAAGTCGTTCTTTATAAAACTATAAAGAGGGATATCTAAGGTATTGTCTTTAAACCTTAGTATATAAAGCTTACTTTTTCTTCTATAATGTAATTTTAAACGATTTACTATAATAAGAGAAATATAGCTACTTATTGCACTATAATTTATTAAAACGTTATAGTAATATCCTTTTAATTTTAATAAAAAGATTATTTTTATACATTAAGAATTATTATTTAGTGTAAGTAAGTTCTTTATCTTAAGGAATAGCTTTATTATTTATAAGCTTATTAGTTTTTTGCTTTATTTCTTAAATTCTTAGCAGATCTTTATTCTTTTTGCGGAATTAGTTTTTTAAGTAACTAAGCTACTTAATAGCTTTAAAAACTAAATCGTTATTAGTTTTATAGTTCTTAACTGCTTTACTAAAAATATTAACACCTTTACTACGATCTATTTCTTTTTATTGCTTTTAGTCGTTAATTTCCTCTTAATAAGGTTTAAGTTAGCTTTTTAGCATACTATTCGAAAATTGCTTAGCTTTATATAGTATCTTTAAATTATTTACCTTATTATATAGGTTATAGTTTATTTTAAAATACTCGCTATATCGTTTAAACGTATTTTTAATAGCTAAGTTAAGGAATTTTATATCTTCTTTAAACTTATTAGCTAGCTTATTGTTCTTTTTCTTAAGATCGTCTTTATTTTTATTAAATTAGTAATATACGTAAAAAGAGATTTATAATCTTCCTTTAGCTTTATAATCTTATTTATTAAAGCTAGGTTACTATCTTAAAGGTTTTTAATAGTTATCTTATTATACTACTTAAAGAGCAAAAGTTATTCGATTTTAATTTAGTTATTAGTATTTTTTTATATAAGTTCCTTTTTATTAGCTTTAATATCCTTCTTTAGGTTCTATTAAAAAAACCTTAGTATTAATTATAAACTTTTTAGTTATTATAGCGGGTTTATAATAAGTTTTCTTAAGTTTAAAAAACTAACAGCTTTCTTATTTATCTAATATATATATAAGGTAGTTATTATTATAGTATTAAGTTTAAGAAAGCTACTTATAAGCCCTATCCTTAATAGTAATAACTATATCGAAATACTTAATAAAAAAAGCATAAGGCTTATTATTATTTTCTTTTATAAAAGTAAGCTCTTTATTTATTTTATCGAATTTAAAGTCCTTTAAATTATAGCTACTATTATCTTCTATATTTAAAAGCATAACGTTTTTATTAAAATAAGGAGTGTTTTTATTATCTTTATTAAAAGTCTATAAGGAAGTTCTATACTTATAATTATCCTTAGTCTTAAAAGCATTTCTTTATTGGTTATTTAAGCTTTTAGCTTTTATCTTTATCTTAAGTTCTTCTTTATAAAGACCCTTTATAGGCGAACTAGTCTTAAACAGACTAAGGGTTAGCTTAATAAGCTTAGCGTTAATTTTAGTATTCTTAGTAAAAAGTAATAGTAAAATATATTGAGGATTATAAGCTAAGAGGGTATTATTCTCTTAAATAAGTATATTCTTTCCCTTTAAGATATTCCTCTTCTTAATATAATCTCTAACGATATAGCCTTTCTTTTTATAATAAAAGCATTAAATAGGGTTTTTAGCGGGCTTTAATAAGCTCGCCTTAAGAGTATTTTGGTTTGTTATATTACTTAAGTCGCTTTATTACTTTTTATTGTTTTTTTTTTAACCCGGCTAAAAGTTAAACGGTTCTTTTTTTACTGCCGGCGTTTATACTACTTATCGTTTACCCGGACTGCTAGATTAATATAGTTTTAAAGGGTCTTTAGCTTATTTTAGTAGTAAATTTCGTCTTTAACATCTTTTTTAAGACCTTTATAAAAAGTCGCTATAAGGGTATCGTTTTTTTATTTCAGTTTATATGTATTCTATTAAAATTAAGCTATATAAGCCGATAAAAACGTAACTTACTTAAAGCTTCTTAATTTCTACTTTATTAATCGTTGTTTATTTATAATCTCGAACGTTTTTCGTAAAGCTTTTTTAAAGTTGTTAAAGTTCTTAAAATATTCTTTATCTTAGAATTATTAGCTTTAAGACTATTCTTTATATAGTCCTTAACAATTAGTTTAAACTATATTATGGCTAGGCCTTATAAGCAACTCAATATAGAAATATCCTTTGTTACGTCTTAATTTATTATAGTATAATAAAACTAAAAATAAGCCTTAAAAAAGATAATAAACTTTTATAGCTTAGCTAACTTTTTAGTATAAGGTTTTAAAGCTTTAATCTTTAAAATAAAACTGCTATTTATAAAGCTTATTAAAGGATAAGAAAGCTTTAAATATCTTAAACTAGCTTATTGCTAACTAGTTAACTATAGTATTATAAAAGTAAATATTTCTTCTTTTATTTATTATAATTAAATAAACGTAATTATAATAAATACCTTTTTTTTACTTTATAGCTTAAAGAACTTACTAAGTATAAAATACTAAGTATTTATTTTTAAAGCTATAAGTTATTAAGTTATACTATAAGCTAGTTTTATATGACTTAACTATTATTATTTTATATATAATAAGTAGCTTAGTATAATGTATTAGGTTTATAATCTTATAATAGAAAAGAGAGAAAAAGACTTAGTATAAACTATTAAACTAAATAAAGTAAGGGTATCTTATTATGCGGATTTCTTAAGTTAAAACTAGTTAAAGAAAAAAAAAGATGAAAAAGAAAAGATTTAAAGGAAAAAAGAGGAAAAACCTCCTTTTTTACCTTTTTAAAGCTACTAAAAGGCTTTCTTTTTATGTACTTTTATATGATTTTATATATTAATTTATAACTTATAACTTATATACCTTATAAGGTTACTAAACTAATTCTTAGCTTAATAAAAATAGCTTATACTTTCTTAATTCTTAGTTATTAGTAATATACGCTTTATTACTTATAACTAGCTTATAAGACTAAATATCTTTATCTTAAAACCTTTTATAAGATTTTATGCTCTTTTTAAAGGAGGCCTTTTCCCTTAGCTTTATATAAGGTATCGGTCGATTATATAAAGTATTAGTTAATTTATTTCATACTAATCTTATTACTAGCCGTAGCTAGCTTAAGCTAACTATAAGCGTATTTAACCTATACCGCTTATAACTAATATTAGCTATCTTTAACTATTAAGCTATCTCGTCTTTCTTTATAACTACTAGTATTTACTTTAATAGTTATTACTTATAAATAGCGGTATTTCTTACTATATACTACATTTTAAGATATATATAAGACGAAAGGTTAAGCGCTTAATAAGAGTATTAAGACCAAGACTTTAATAAAAAGCAATAAAGATATAGTAAGCAATACTTTTAGTAGGCTAAACCTATTTATACTTAGCGCGTAGATATTAAGACTAAGTATAGCTTTAAGCCCCTTAATAAAAATAGTAGTAATATTAAACGAATAATTCCTTAGTCTCCTTTAAGTATTAAGAAAAAAAGATATAGTTACTAAGCCTTAGGAAAAGCCTTAACTATAAGCTAAGGATATAAAAAGATTTAACGTATTAAAACTGCTAAAAGTATCTTTTAATAAAGTCTAAGAAGATAATAAGGCTAATATGTTTTAAGGAGTAGACCGTTTTATTAGCTTTATCCGCTAAATTGCTAATAAAAGTAAGGTCTATATAAACAAATTAGCTATTTAATTGCCCTTCCTTTTTTAAAAGAGCGCGGCGGAATAATTTTTTAAAGACCTTTTAAAACTATATTAAGAAAGGCTTAGTAAGCTTAGCGTTAAACTAAGCTAATAAATCTCCGCCTTATAAAAACGGTTTGAAATCCGCTTAAATATAGCGATATAAGCACTTAATAAAAAGCACTTTATTATTAAAGCTATAATAATAAGGTTGAACTTTAAGTCTTAAAGATTACGCTTATAATATAAAGCTAAAGCCGCGCTTTATTAACTAAACTACTTATTTATAGTAATTTATTAAAAGCTAAGTATTTATTTATAAGAATCCTTATACTATTTAATAAGAAAAAAGGATATTAATGAATAAATTAAAAAATATAAGGAAATTCTTCTTTAACTATAAGTTAAATATACTTTAAGATCTTAAAAGCACTTATTAGCGCGAAAAAAATAGGTTTAACCTATAAAAAAGTAAGGTCTAGCTAGCTATACTTTATATATACTTAAAGAATAGTTTTAGACGCCTTAACTATTAATTAAGGACTTATTAAGACTATAAGTAACGTTTTTAAACCACTTAATAAAAGCGGATATACTTTAAGCCTTATAGTATTTACTAAGTTAAGGGAAAAACCTATTTAAATAGCTAAGAATATAAGTTTAAGTTCTTTAGCTTAAAAGAAAAAAGACTTTTAAGACTATATACTTCCTAACTTTAAAGCTTAACTAAGTATACCTTAAAACTAAAAAAAGAACTATAGTAAAAGTCGATAACTATTTAAAAGATAAAGGGTATAATAAAAAAGGAGCTTAAATAAGTACTAATAAATGCTTAAAAAAACCCGTAATCTCTATTATAGTAAACTTAGTTTAAAAGACCGATAAAGTATATAGATTTTATAGTAAAGTATTCCCCTTAAAGAATAAACTTTACTAATAAATTAAAAATAAATACCCCTTTAACCTTAGCTAAGATATTACTATATAAAAACATAGCTTAATATAATAAGTAGTTATTAAAAAGCTATAAAGCGTTGAAATAGGTAAGGCTTCTTTTAATATTTAACTATTAAGCTTTAATAAGCCGTTATAATTTACTTATATACGCTTATTAGTTTATAAAAAAAAAAGGCCTAAGATAAGTATTAAAGCTTATATAAATATTAAGGTA